>JAECUM010004941.1:0-98681 GCA_016617855.1 Megalonaias nervosa
CTCTTGTTTTCTTTTATAGGTTGATATGCGACTGACATTTTCCTTGTCGGAGTATATTCAGGATAACTTGCATAGAGACGTTATCTGTAATAAATCTTCATATTTACCAAATAAATAATATCACTGAAGACTTTATTTGGCTATATGTTCTCCTTTTCTCACGCAATTACTCTAACATCCTATTCAGAATGAAAAAGAGGATGTAAGCAGAAACGCAGTAAGAGATGTCCAGAAAAAAAGAAGAAACATACTTTACTGTACGTTGATCAGATATGAAAACTGATAACTGTATGTATGTCCTCTTAAATGTGAACATCCTTCCTAAATATATATATATATATATACATATATATATATATATATATATATATATATATATATATATTAGCCTAAATGACTAGCCTTGTTCTGTAGAGTTTCTCACCTTAATTCCTGTAACCATGCCAGATTTACCGGAGTTATCCAATGGGACACAATTTTGCGAGCAGGGGAACTTTGTATGCCGTGTGTTAGTTCAGTGTGGAAAATCAAAATAGAGCTTAAAACATTGTGTAGGCCTGTAGTAATATTAATTAGGGTTCACTAACATTGTCAATTTAAGTGCTATGCATTATGTTCCGTTTCTTCGACTGAAGAACTTTCTCCTTGGAAAATGAAGGCACAATATAATGATACTTTAACAACGGTCACTTGTAATTTACGCGCCTAATATACTTTAAGAACGATAACTTGTACTTTACGAGTCTAAGAGATTCTTATAACTATCAAATTGCCTTGGTGCATGGTATGAACTGTATGCAAAGTAAGACATTACATAATCCACTTTAATCCGGTGGCCTAGTGGTTAGAGCGTCCGCCTCGGATGCGGGAGGTCGTGGGTTCGATTCCCGGTCGAGTCATACCAAAGACTTACAAAAATGGTACTAACAGCTGCCTCGCTTGGAGCTCAGCATTAAGAGGTTACTGTTAGGACTGGTCGGCCTGGTGTCAGGATAATGTGACTGGGTGGGACATCATGCTACATGTCTGCGGCATGATGCCCCAGTGCTAGACATCACTATAAACTGCCACACTGCAGACATCGTAGCGATACGACTGAAAAATTGTTAAAACTACGTTAAAAATCCAAATTACAACATCACTTAATGATAAAGCTTTATGGCAGATTGCTTTTCATGATTTATATTGACTCTGAGATATTTTTGTAAAGCCTTGAGATTAAATGCTTCGTTATAAACTTGTACCGCTACAATACGTTGTCATTTGAAAAGAGATGAAGTAAATGTTGGCATTTTCAGGTGATGCATCGTATGTACATTTTTTAAAATTATAACATGAAAGATAAATTAATTGCTGAATAAGACAAGAACATATGCGATATATCTTTTATATTGGATCTGTACACTTGCAGAAATTTATATCGCTTATTAAATCATCGGGAAATCTAAATGGTTATTAACATTATATTTATTATTAAGTACATTTCTTAGATTGCATTATTACGTAAAAAGTTAAAACTAAAATTTAATTATTTGACGAATCAATACCAACTAAATGTTTGGGCAGCGTTAGAAAATGCTGGAAATTTTTACAAATCATAACACAACAATCCCAGTTATCTCTTTGCTAGTTTTCGGTTACATTGCGTCGTCTACTTTACGCTAATGTTTTGTATTGGCTAATTGTCTTTCTGCTTCCCACAAATAATCTGCTTTTTACATAATAACCGTTGCTGACCCTTTATTGGCTTTCCTGATCACCATGTTTCTGGGACAGAGATCAGCGGACCGAGGATGTAGTCCGCTTCGGTAAGGGAGACCTTGACCTTACAATCGACGTCAGTGTCGTAATTGACGGGACAGACAGTCATTTACTAATTTGTGGAACTGAAGTAGATTTAAGGGAGCTAGGTTTAGACAGATTAAGTTTTTGTTTAAAAGAACGCCAAACATTTTTGGACCTGCGTCCCGCTTCCTCTGTCGTTTAGGGGTCTCCTGGTTGTCCCTGAGAATCGAGCCTGAGATCCTTCTTTTTTAGGAGTCAAAAGCGACTCCGTGTCTAGTACTCGCAAAGGCTGGAAACGATTATTCAGTGTAATCTGCGGTTCAATGGGGTATTTGATCGGGGTAGTTTTACGTGGGCTTTTGTAAACCGCTTCAGTGGTAGTTTTGAGAATTGACGGCAGAAGATGATTGGTGCATGACGCTGCAGTAGTGTTATTAAGTTGTTGTTTTTGGCGCTACCGGTGCAAGTGACCGTATAATCGCTTGGTATTCTTGGATTGTTTAAAATCTGAACTTTCTGCTTAAATTTTGTTTTGCCCCAGTCAAGCGACTGGTTGGAAAGGGTCCTAATAGTATTCACTGTCAAGCCAAAAGCAGCAATCATCCCCATCAGTTCTGAAATCCTATACTGGTAATGTTTCGATAGAGCCTGTGCAACTTTAGCAGGGCACGTTTGGTTCAATCAAATAATTCCGTTTTGAATGGTATGATTAATTGGGCTGGTCTCAGAAAATCATCAAAAAGTCTCACCTATTTTTCAGATCCTTTAGTCCATTCCCTGCCTAGACTTTGTGGTTTCAATACATTCATATGATGCAAAGCTCGCAACATTTGGTAAAACAATTTAATGAGGTGTCCATTAGCGTTCTGTGTTTGATGCTCCTTGCTATATTGACCCAGGGGCCCACCTCGATTCATTTTCAAAGAGTGAAAAAAGATAAAATATTGAAACTTTTTAAAAAAAGGAATGTGTGCAACGATGAATCAAGCAATTGTCCCGAATAAAATAGCGAATTAATGGAAAGCGACAAAATACATTTAACCAAACACAATTAAACAAATCCCAAAGTATGCAAAGTCGCCACAGTAACTAAAATAATTAAACTGAAATAGAATAAAATACAATGAAAAGGGTTACTTATCTTTTTATCGACCTCAGGTCCAAGCGACTGGTCCTAAACTTCCCCTTCTGAATAAAGTTTTGAATCTCACATGTCAAGTCCCCAGCACACTTACAGAAAAACTTGTCCGATCTAGATTGGGTTTTATTTTTATCACTGAAAAGGCCTAGGTCGACTGATCCAACATGAAAGTTTCAAACGGCAGATGTCACTGTTATGCTTAGGTCGTCGACGAAATTAAAATCATTTTTAACGTGCTATGAGATTTGTCTTTCCTTTTGTGACATACTGCACTTTTTTGGGTCCAATATACTTGCACTGGTAGAGGTGAATCATGCTCTAAATCACGTGCTGATCTCCTAGAATATCACTCTCCTGGTATAAAATTGTCGTTATAGCCATAATCCACCACCGGTGAATGAACGAAAAATTTTTTATATTACTTTACATTTTCGTATAGCTTGTGTGGTTTTTTTCTGTTAAAAATTATTTTCTCTCAAGAAATAAAAATACAATGATAAAATACAATACAACAGAAGATGTAAACAAAAATGAAATATATCTGTAGAAATACCATTTTTTCTAAACTATTTCCGCTACTATCCAATGTCAAGAGATCTTTCTTTTTTTTCGGTGGGTGTCCCTCGTTTGATCTTTCCAGACCATTTAAGGTTGCCCCCTCCCTAACTCTAATTTTACCCGAAGGCTTAGTATTTTTGTTAAAAGTGTTTGCTATATTTTTTACGGTTTTGGATTTTGTATGTTTCATTTACTATTATTATTATTGGGACTTTTATGGGTTGTATTTTAGTTCTATGCATTGTGGTCTATCTTTTTTTTTCTTCCCGATATTTATTTTGATTAGTCTTTTTCAAGTTCTCATAGATAATCACACTGTCTTTCTTCCTTATTTTGCTTTCTTTCGTGGTGTTATTGTTCTCTTATTTCCATAGCTGTTTATCTTATTGTCATTGTCGAATAAATAGCGTTGGATCATCCTTCATCCATCTCACTGATTTCATACTGTGTTTCCTGTAATTCCTCATCGAATGATAGCTTATATTTTTTCTACCTTGGTCTTTCAGTTTCTTCCGATATTGATTTTGACAAGTCATTTCCAAGTTCCTTACTCATTGCTACTTATCATTGGTATGAGAAGAAGCGTGTCGACCGCGCTATTCATCAAGTCATCAGCGGATGCCTTGCAGTCAAGCGTCAAGCAAGTGATTAGTGCGCCCATGGCCTACTCATAAGCGGTAGATTAGTGGTTTGTTTCTAAAACCACATATTTGGCCTTCTCACTTATCCAATGAAGCCAATATGGTCGCTCGGGCTATTTCTGTTTTATAAGAAACAAATTGCCACAATATGCTTGCTCCCGATGGGATAGTTTATAGTTGTTCCGCTAATTAAAAACATGTTAATTATAGGTCTACACCCTATCCGTTTAAAGCACACAGCCCATGGATGGTAGCACATACTTATTTCTATTCTATACAAAGGACTTGGTTTTTACTAGGGAGCGTGGTTACCAACCTTACACCTAACCCTAAGAGACTGTATTTAATGTGCGTGCGCCCTACTTTACGGGTTATGTGATGGAGACTCCAAGCCATTATGAGTACCGTATTCCCCTATATTTTGAAGGACTCCCGCGTGTACTGACTAGGGAAAATTATTCCTGCTCCTTACTTTGTTTCTAATTAAAATATCGCTCAAATACGTGTATTTGCGATAAGCTGATACCAGTTTGTGCCGAAAAAAGCTGGGAAATATCTTTTGGATTTTTGAGTATCCCACTCTTCTTAATTTGGCTATTTGCGTGGGCTGTGCGTTATAGGTAATGACAAATGGTAAAATTTCTTCCGTTTCGTCATGTAAATGGAATCCGAAGGGACTCATCGTTTTTAATTTTCCAGTCCAGTAGGCCTGCCTTCTTCTGAGATTTTCTTTATTTGTAACTGCTTCAGTCGGGAGGATAGAGCAATCGTTCATTGAATTATCAAGGCTGTTGGAATAGTTCGCCACTGCCTGATTTTCCTTGTGGTTGATAGCAAATCTGTGTTTCGTGAAGCGATCTCATAGTTTTAAACTTTTCTGCCCGATATACTGTTTACTGCATTAGGTAAATGATGTTTTGGGAATCGCAAGTCAGGTTTTGTTTGATGGGGAACATTTAGTTGTTGCCATTGCTTGAAAATCTTTGAGCATTTGTAAAAACGGGCATATGTTGCAGCGCCTACCCTGACATGCTGTTGCAACTCCTAGGGTATGGATGTAAGTCCCTAAATTTTGATGTGTGGTATTTTTAACCAATCTATGGAATCGATTGGAGTATCCGCAGCGCTCTAAACAGTGTATGTGTTGCTATCTGTAAATCTTCCCGTTTTGAACACAGTCTATGGAACCTAATAATTTGATATTTGAGAATGCAACTAAAAGTGTGTTTAGGATGGAAGCAAGAATTAGGCTTGAAGTAAATCTTTGTATCTAAACTACCAGTTACTTCGAAATCAAGACCCTTCAAGATAATGGTATCTAACAAGACAATCGAACGCTCCTTAATTGTCTCATTCAGTTTTATTGACGGGTGGAAATTACGCAGGATTTCGAAAAAGTACTGAAACTGATTTAGTGAGTAGGGCTAAATTAAGAATATGTCGTCCAGAAATCGAAAATATACTAATGGAATGAATGGACACTTCTTAAAAAACTTCTCTTTCCCATTCGGCCATAAAAATGCTTGCGTAAATAGGTGCAAACGTTTTGCTCATCTCCTTGCCTGATATTTGTAGGAACATTTAACGTTAAACTCAGAGTCATTTTTTTCCAAACCAAGTTGTAATAATTCTAAACGTTAGAGATCGGTTCTTTTCGGGTCGGGATTCTTTATGAAACAGTTCCGTATCGCCCTCAATCAGTCCATATAATCAATACATACTTCGCACATCTGGAGTGACCAGAAAGCTAGTTTTCGGAATTTTGACCTAATTTTATCTACGAAATCGGTCGTATCTCTGAGATACGCCGGATACTTAGTCGCTGAGGGTGCCAGAAAGGAATTCACGTATTCCGCAATGTTATACGATTCGATCCCTACATCCGAAACGATGGGCTTTCCTGTGTGAATTTTATAAGAGACTCAACGAGATTTACCATCTTGGTGTATTTTCGGTAAGGTGCAAATGTGCCTAGTTCTAGGATTTTTGCGTGGGCTTGGGTAGCACGCTTGTTTCTTGGTTATTAAACTCCTGTTGGACAAGTAAAGTCATTGGTAAATAAATCTAGCCTAAATTGCCATGGGTTGGTGTTTAGTGATGGCTTTGTCCAACGTGATGGTCCCTTCAGTACTTTGTGACGAAGTGCAACTTTCGAGAAGAAGTGAATGCCATGAGGGTTTGCCGCTACGTGGGAGAAAGGAACGCCGAGAAGATGGATTGCCACTTCCATGTAGAGAGGGAAGCCGTGATGGATTGCCTCTGCTTGAAAACAACGTCGTATGGATAGAGGACATGTAAGAATAAAAAATGGACTAAAGAAGTGTCGAAAACAATGGAAAAAGAAAAGGATAAAAGACTATGCTTAAGATTATGAATAACAGATAACAGGATGAATATATGACAACGACTCAGAACGGAAAAGGACTAGATTTTATCTTTGTATTCGTAACTACAGAAATTTTGCAAGCAGATTTTGAACAATTTCAAGAATTGATTAATATGAATTTGGACGTGATATATGTGAAAAGTGCGATATATAACTACTCCAAACTCGAGAAAATTGAGACTAGAGACTTGTTATTAGAAATGTGATAGACAATTTGTAGAAATTGAGATATAATGTTCAAATTACCAAGTGAATATCTATTAAAAATTGACTATAGACTAACGGACGGTGTCTAGATCTTCGGACTGCTCACCTTGACTTTTTACTATCTATTCTATAGCTGTTACATACATTTTAAAGTAAGTATATAGATTTGCGTTGAGATGAAATTGAAGACTAAATATGTAATTCTAAAATTTTGTTACAAAAATTTATAAGTGTTAAATTAATGTGAAAATAGTTATTGTTATAACTTTTTATAATGTGAAATGCAGAACTAAACTTTAAGTAATTTAGATGGTATCTATTTGTTATAACTATAATTTTTGTCAATAATTAGGACTTTGTAAACTATATATAATGTGAACTTATTTGAAATAGGAAACGTGCAGCACGTGCACATGGTGCTCACTGTTGAGAGCACAGGTTGTGCACGTGCGCCATGAGTACTTTGGATCTGAACTTATGTACTAAGCAGCTTATGCTATTGTATTATAGATTAGTATAAAAACTAAAACTCTATTTCTCTTTAATAAAAAGATATTACGAAAAAAATTACAAAAAATTAACAACTGAGGAAAACAACAAATTTGAATGGCGTACATTCCCTAACTCAAAATTAATAAAATCAAAATTCTATACATAAAAAAAAGTAACACAAATTACACATACATATTGGAGAAACAAGAACACATAAAAACCCTTTAACTTTCGATCTAGGGGGTCCCTCAGATGATGTTAATTCTGAGAGGGACCACGCCAATAAAAAAAGACATGCAATTGAATTATGGCTATTCCTAGCTGTATGTCTATGTAAACTACTACTAAAATCAATTCTTGTCAACTGAGCGAGGAACCAATCTCGCGAATGCGGAACCTTTCTTTCCGTGCGTGTATGCAACACCCTGAAAAGAAGGCATTGAGGTCGACTATTATGTGGTCCTACTTTTCCTATTTCCAGTTTCATACCTTTCATTCTTTACAATTACAGTTCTATTTCATTTATAATATGTAAATTGTGTACCTTCTTGATTTGCTTCCTTTTTTCAGATACGTTTCACAGTGATTTTATGTTCAATATGTGTGGCCTGCATGTGGTATTTAATATGAGCAACCATTAAAACAGGTTTAGGATAGAAAAGATTTCTAAAATAAACTTCAACTTTGTATCAACTGCTGGTGACGAAAATGAAAGCAACACCAACGATAAGGAAAAAATGCGAGGAAAGGAGAAGGTGGCCATACTTATTTGTCTTGCAAATAATTATCTGCTTCCATCATGATAGTATAGAGGAGGAGAATACTATTTTTTAAATATTTTGAACATGGTAATGCAGATTCGTCTCATATTTCCAATGTACGTATACCGTGTATATACAAACTTTCTCTCCTTGAAAAATACACTTTTGTCCCTAATGTTTTCAAATATTTCACATTTCTTATTCACGTGAAGCGTGACGCAAGTAAAGTTTCCATGGAAGGTTTCGAAAATTACCTATTTGGCAAATAGTAGGTGAAAAATTGTATGTTTCGACGTCGACTATATGTCAGATAGAATATGATGACAGAAGGTTAAGGGAGAGAAATAATCTTCAAAAAAATTTACAGTTGTAAGCAAGGGCCTCGAAGACGGAATCGAAAGTATTCGGCATTATTTGTTTTCGTACGATACGTAAACATCTTGGTGATGTCGACATAAAAGGGTTTGAAATCCGAACGTATCTCTCTTGTCCTCTCTCCCTCTCTTTCTCCCTCTGATTCTCTCTCTGTCTCTCTGTCTTTCTCCCTCGCAATGCTTGTCTGATTAACCACCCAGACTATCAAAGGAATAAGTAATTGATATCCGATATTATTAATCAATGTTTTGTTTTGCTATGCTCGTGAAATTTATTGTCTCTATTATATGGCAGATATTATGTTCATATCCATATCGTGAGCTTGGAGAAGTGCAAGAGGACATAGAAACAACTTTGGTGATGAAAACTCACGTCAGTAGCTTCAGTCAAAAGTTACACCAGATCATGTATATATTAAGCTACCAGCACTCCCCGTTAATCATAGTCGTTCTCTTCGACACCGTTACCCTCAAACACGCCTGATTTAGGCGAAGATAATTGTCTCTGACAATAACAAAGTCTGCTTTAAAGGGAAGGAAAAAAGCATTCCCAGATCGAAGTTATAGAAGCCAGAAATTCGCCAATCCGCACCAGAAAACGTGAAATGGGTGTTGATTATCAATTTTAGAATGGACAGCAATTAAATGACTTCACTGATTAAAGAATCATATGTAACTTAGTCCTTTCGCCCATTTGTCAATAGGGTTATGTTCACCAGCGTAACGCCTAGCGTATAACCATGTCAATCAAAAATGTAGGTTCATCAATGAAACTATAAACTCCAGTCAGTATATATAAGTATTGCATTCACCTGTGTCACTTGAAGGACAAAAATTCCTTTTTTTCTATTTTAGTGGAATAAAACTAGACTGACTGAAAGATTAAATTCAAAGAACTCTGTCAAATTGGAGCATGAAAATCATACACTTTAAATACATTGGTTTCTCTCTCAATTTTGGAATTGTCGTAGAATTTAATTTAGAAGGAAAACGAATTTGCCACTGGTAATCCTGGTTGTTTGGGAAATGATTTGCAGATATCAGGAATTGTTAAAAGAACGTCTAATTTTCTATTCAAGTGAAGTGTGATACAAGAAAACATGCCATGGAATATATTCATAGTTTCATATAAGGCTAATTGTAGAAGTAAAATTTGATTTTTCAACGTCGACGAACTGTAAGATAAAATATCATGACACGAGGTTAATGGAGAGAAATCATTTTAGAACAATTTACAATTTATAATATTTTGTGATCAAGGGCATCGAAGACGGAATCGAGCACATTTGGCAATATTTGCATTCGATACGATACTAAAACAAAGTAGCGAGGTCGACATAAAAGGGATTCAAATCCGAAAGTATGTTGTTTTCCTGTTTCCCTCTCATTCTCTCTCTCTCTCTCTTTCCTCTCTTTGTCTCTCTGTCTCTCCTAACTGCTTGACTGATTAACCACCCAGGCTATCAGAGGAATTAGTATTTGATATCCATTATTGTCAATGAATGCTTTGTCAGTAGTAAAGGAAAACAAGGTTTTGAGATTTGAATGACCTTTGACCTCCACCACACCACATTCCCATCAGAACATATTTGTAACAAACCTGCAGCCTCCATCAGAACATATTTGTAACAAACCTACAGCCTCCATCAGAACATATTTGTAAAAAACCTGCAGCTTCACTCAAAACAGGTTTGTCAGCAGAAGGCCCTCTTTCCCCAGTAAAAGTGCCACTGATGAACGCATTACTTCTATACCCTGATTGGGGTTTGTAAATTGATTTATCAGCCTACATTTATGATCATCTCGATTATGCACGAGGCGTTCCGCTGGTGAACATAACCCATTCCACAATTTGGCGAAATAACCTAGTTACGTGTAACTCATTATTCCATGACGTAAATTAATTGCGGTCAAGACAGAAGTTCCATCTCACCTTTTCGGGTGAGGATTTTCCATTTCCTGGTTCTTTAACTCCTATCTGGGGTTGTATTTGTCATTCCCTTTAAAGCAGACTTGCTTATTAACAGAGACAATTATATCCGCCTAAATCCGGCGTTTTTGAGGGTAGCGATGTCAAAGAGAACGACCAAGATTGACAACCAGTTCTGTTAGATCAATATATAAATGCTCTGGTTTAACTTCTGACTGAATCTAATGATGTGTGTTTTCGTCATCAAACTTGTATGTGTGTCACTCTCCGCTACTGCAAATACTTGGTGTCTCTAAGAACGGTACATCCACCATATATATATAGAGACAACAAGTTGCACGTGCTCAGCAGGACAAAGTAGTAAAGGAAAACAAGGTTTTGAGATTTGAATGACCTTTGACCTCCACCACACCCCCATCAGAACATATTTGTAACAAACCTGCAGCCTCCATCAGAACATATTTGTAACAAACCTACAGCCTCCATCAGAACATATTTGTAACAAATCTGCAGCTTCACTCAAAACAGGTTTGTCAGCAGAAGGCCCTCTTTCCCCAGTAAAAGGGAAACGCCCTCCCACCAACCCCCTCTATCTTAACTTGAAACAGGTTAGAAAATATATTTATCAGGAGAAGGCCCTCTCTCCCACTAAAGAAAGCCCTTCTAATTGTCAGAGAAAAACACTCTCCCCCTATTTTATACATGTTCTCTGTCTAAACAGAGACTGCAGTGTTGCGATCGATAAATGTCTAAAAATAGACTGTGGTATTTAATGAATGACTGGAAGGATGATGCAATGTTGTGCCATAAGAAGGTTCTGGAAGGATGATGCAATTTTGTGCAATTTCCGGAAGGATAATGCAACTGGAATTGTGATATTACAACTGCGCAATAGAAATTTCTGGAAAATCGCGTGATCGGAAATTTCTGGAAATTCACGCAAGGACTATATAAGGCCGCTCAAGTATTTTAGTCTGCAGAGATGCGCGCTTCGCTGAGAGGATCAAAGGTAAGTGAATTTATTCTTGAAAATTTAGGTTCTTTATTTAAACAACTTCTTCGCCAATAATTAATATTTCTACAGTAGCTGCCAGAAATAATTTGTCATCATGATTATACAAATGAAATTTAACTTTTCTACTTACTATTCGATGACATTCAGATTACTTTCTCATTGCTACCCTGTTGACATAATACTTATAACCTTTTGCAAAAACCCTCGAGCGGTTTAGGTCAATATTTATTTTGGTATATTTTTCCTGGCTGATTGGATTATGAAGATTACTATATTTTTGTCCGAGATTGTCTCTCAACTTTTCAAGATAATCAAAATATTTGCTGTCATCTGATTTAATCAGCGCGAGTTTTATTCTATCAAATTTACTAAAACAAATACCTGAAATTTCATCATTAAATTCAAACTGTAGTGGTTGGCCGTTAATCATCAATACCTTAACCTTACTATTTACTCCATCGGCTAACGTTAAATTTTCAAACATTATTTCCAAAGTTCAGACAAAAAATGTCCAATAGCTAGTGTGTTTATCCCATCCTCGCAATAGCGTTTGTCATCAAAATTACTTAGTTCACGTTTAATAATTGTATCTGTTTCAAGTTTGTGATGATTTCATCTAATAACATTTGTTTTAATAAAGCTGACATTATTGTTTAGTGCTGCTTTAAAATCGTGAAATTTTATACATTTTTTCACATACCCACGAGGAATACCTTTTGCTTTTTTTTGTCAGTTTATCGTCATCTAAAATTACGGCGTACATTTTACTTCTTAGTCCGACAAATTCCTTAACTGGCACAAACATAAATTCGTCCTTAAATTTGCCAATCATTTTCTTGTTAGCTGGATCATGAAATCCACTACTCTCCGGATAGTCCGATAAATCAAATAGGTCACGGTGGTCATAAATATCCTGACAGACATCCTCACATTTTATATCATAAACTAGCGAATCTGTATCGGTAAACAATAAGTTTGAATCTGGCCAGGCTCTCTTAACAAATCCGTAATGAAAATCGTACATCAACCACTTTGATATGTCCAACACCGACGCACCAACATAAATTGGTTTATTTAACTTTAAATTTGTCTTTCGTCGCTGTATTGCAACGAGACACTCGTTAAATATTTTCATACTGACAAAACTGTCATCGTTAACTAATTTATTCCTGCGATTTATGTCGTTTACAATCTCAATATTGACACGTTTTCGAATATCTCCATCGTCTTGCCAAATACGGAATTGTTCATCAGTTTAAAGAAGTTTATCTCAAATTCAGTTCTAGAAGTTGCGCGACGTTTGGTATTTAAATAAATATAATCTGCCATCCAACGAGGTTGTTTGAATTTTAACACGCGATGAACTTTCCTTAAGACTAAGCCGTGGTCGACTGCTTGTTTTAGGTTTCTATAGTGCAAAACGTAATTCCGTTTACTCAGTAAATTTGGAACTAGCTTATGAACAATCGAATTTTTTGCTGTTGTCGCTGCCTGTTGTTCAGGTGATAATAAACTATAGTCTATTACTATCGACTCTGCACAAAACGGATAATCGTTATGTAGGTTGTGCAGTGGCTCAGGATAATCGAGATCTACTTCAACAAAATAACTGACATGGAAAAATCATTATTGATTTTTATGGGGAGATTTTTCTCAGTTTCGCTAAAAAATTGATCTGGAGTTATCCAATGTAATCCACTGCACGGCATTGGCTCTGACATTGCCCAATCATACAAATTATTATCGTCAGATAAATAATATAATTTGACGGTAAATTTTTATTGTAATTTACCAAACATTTATTATTAGCTACTGCATATTTTTTTGTTATGACGCTAATTCCACCTCTTATACATTTTTCAATAAAATTAAAATATCAACATCTGTCAAGAGATCCAATTCTATCTTACTTGTTTTTAGCAGAGCATGCCAAGATAGTCCTGGTGCAGAATAATACCAACAGGGGTCTAATCCGTAATTTTCAAGACTAACTCGACGAAAATTCTCGAAAACATAAGCTAACAATAACACATCTGTTTTCAAATATAAATCATGATAATCACCAAATGTCCTGCATCCGAATTTATTCCAAATATCTTGTGCATATTTGTACTCGTCGTCTGATATACCTTCGCCTTTCAGCTGTGAATAAAACTTGTCTTTGCCAGGCAGAGAAGTTTCATCAAATCTGCTCCAGTCGTCTAGGTATTCATAAGGAAAGACACCTTTTTTTGGTCAGATCGACGTAGTTTTCACCAAAACAACTTTTTAGATTATTGAAATTGTTACAACCTTTTACAAGCTCATCTAGCGGAGCTGCCATAAATTGCAGACTGTCAATGAAACGTAATTTGCCAAGCGTAACTGACAAATATTTTTCAAAATTATTTGGTATACATTTTACTACATTGTCGAGTTTTAGCTTAGATTTAATTTCCTCATTGCCAAAAGCTTCTACAATGATATGACTATCATAACCATGAAAATTATGTAAAACTACAGGAATAAATTTTGGTCCATGAAATTTTAGATTGCAATGGTTATGTGCTGCTCCTCGATATTTGCCAGTTAGATGACAGTGATCTCGCACTTTATCATGGACTCCGTTAGAGCCTACTAAGAATTTTTCGCAGATATGACAATAAACTGCATTTACAAAATGAAGTTGTTCTTTGGATGTTAATTCATTGGGGCTGTTTTGAATTTCGATATTTTATTAACATCATCTATTACATTTCTTAATAACCACAGCCGGATCTCTGCCACGATATAACTTTACTGGACTCGAAAAATTATCATTAGCACAACAAACTACTTTGTAAGAAACTTCGCAAGGAACATGTTGTTGTATTTTTCTAGTGCTGGATTTATTTGGATCATTTTCTGCACCTGCCACTGGAACAAGTAAACACTCAAAATCTGCATAAATAACAAATGGGATACTTAGCTTATGATTATAATTTTTAAATGTTAATACTTTTTCTTTCTCTGTTGGCATTGTTATTCTTTGAACGTCAACACAATATTTAACATGCTCTTGCAGTTTTTCAGGTTTAGAAAACCCATGTAAACATCTGTAACAGAAATATTTCTTATTTTTATCTTTATTATATTGTCTGCCAACTAACCCGTTAAAGTTTTTTATCCAGCAATAATGTCGTTTATAAAATAACAAATTTATAGTGGATTGACTAGCAGTGTCTGAAATATATCTCGGGTAAACATTTTCTCGCTCATCTAGTCCGAAAACATTGACTGAAATATTGTTTTGTTTTTCAAACTTTGGTATCTGATTTTTTGCCACTGGAAAAGTTATTCCGTCAAAATCTAACTCGTTTCTGTACGGCCAATATTTTTCAACTTGGTTGGAGTTACAATTTTGAGGATGTCTTGCAGACAAAATTGCCCAACGGAAACACTCGTAGTCGCTGTTTTTGATATTTATACAACATTGTTTGTTTTTAATTTTTTGAGGGAGATCAACGTAAGAACTACCGCGAAGTATGTTATATCTTGCTATGTGAAATAAAACTTCTTTTATCATTTCAAATTTCCAACCTGATCCTGATGAAGTAAATTCCTCCAATTTTTTCCAAATGTCTTGGTGTATTTCATTGGCAACTGTAGCAATATTTGTTCCAGTTAATATTTTTCGTGATTTAGCTGTTAAATAGGGCTCGGAAATTTCGCTGTCGAAATTTGCATTTTCAAAAATTATATCAAGTACATCTTTTTCGATGGCACGTAACTTTGATAAAATGACATGATATTGCACTATTAACTTGAAACTTTTGTGAACTGCAAGTTCTTGAACTATTACAGGTTGTAAAAGATGAAATAAATTTGTGGAGTTAAAATTTGTTAAAACATTTTGATTATCAAATTTATAACTTTTATCATAGCCAGAAAATGCACTAGCAATTTTTTCTACATTTTCGGATAGGCTCTTTTTGGCGATATCTCGCAATTTTAACATTATATTATATATAACATTTTTATATTTAATTGCTTTTCTGTTTTATTTGAATTAGAAATATAAAATCCCTATAGTATAATGTCAGAAAATATAACAGCAGCGGAACAGGAAGAATATCACATACACCCTAAGAACAACTTATATGCCGCAAATGCACTTGGTTCGGTTATTCACGTCAGATACGGACGACCTTTCGGTAAGGCAACTCCAGCCGGAATTAAAATTTCAGTAAAAGGAGATAGTACAGATAGAATTGAAATGTTTAGAAAAGATTTTATTTATACTTTGTTCTGCGGAGACATTCCAGATGGACAGCGAGTTTATAGAGTAAACGGCGCAGTTAGCGATGACAATATTGAAAATTTATCATTGCAAGACGAATTTCAGCCTCATCAAATATTTGATTTATATGAAGCATCTGACAAGGGAATTATACGAAATAGAAAAACAAAAAAGGTTATTGGAAGTTTGAATAACGATGGTTATCTTGGTGTGATGGTACGTGGAATAAAAACTGATCAAGTTTGTTATAAATCCCATCGTTTTGTATTTGAAACTTTTAATGGTGCTATTTTAAATGATTTAGTTATCGATCATATTAATAAAATTAAAACAGATAATCGTTTAGAAAATTTAGATTTAGTTACACCAAAAGAAAACACCAAAAGAGGAACCAGTTCTGATGGTTCCAATTTTAAACATCTAAAATCAATTATCTCAACAAATTTAGAAACTGGAGAAAAAATAAAATTTAAGTCGCCAACGACAACAATTTCATTTTTGGCGTCATCGAGGCTGACAAATCTGCTGGTTATAGCGAAGAGGATATTTTGTATAACAACGAATCCGAAGATGAAGTAGTCACCGTCGTTGACAAAAAAAATACAGCAGACCGACCACTGGACGATATAATGTTAAATATCATATCGCTAAAAAAATAATAAAATTTAATTTTACTGTTGCCGAACAGCAAATATTTTGGCAACTTATAAAACCGTTTTTAAATCTAAAAATAACTGGCCAGCAAAGGAGCATAAAATACGATTTTATTTTTGTTGTTAGTAATTGTATCACTTGCATATATATCAGCAAGCCGTTTTATCAGGTCCATATTATAATATATTTTTTATCTAATTTATGATAATAAGATGGCAACAGAAACAAAATATCATCAAAAAGTTAATATACAACGAACTAGCCGAGGCAGTACAAAAATGTCTGTCGGGATATAATACTTCTGTTGACGTTATTGTGATTCAGGGTGACTCTAATAAAATACTTCTAACAGCAGCAGAAAAAAATAAACTTGATAATAGTACGTTTATAACACTAAAATTTGATAAAGATGATATTTTAATGTTTGCCCATAATTGTCTTATCAAAACAGAATTAAGAAACATATTTGAAAATAAATCTATCAAAAGTTGATTGTGATGTTTTTCGTTGTCTTTCTTTTTGCTGTTTTTCGTTGTGGCATTATATTTATCTTTAGACAAAAATTTTCTTTATCCCGTCTCAGGAGACAGCCTTTTTCGTTGTGCCAGATACTGCGCCAGACGCTGCTGCTAATCCTAATGTACCAAGTCTGGCAAATTTTAGGTAATAAAGTTTTAGCAATCACTGATAATGCCGGCCCGAAGAAACCGCCATGTTTTGCCATCGCTGTTATTTGTGCGGCGCTCAGATTCAACACAAAAGGTTTTTTGCGATCGTACCTGTTCACCTATTTTTTGGTTAACATTAATTTCGTTAAAGTACCTTTATCTGCATGTTTTATTTTTAATGATACTGGCCGACCTTTATGTAAACCCTGTCGGAGTTTTTAACTTGACCATCAGTTAAATACATTTCTTTCACAATATCTTTTGTCATTATATAACGATGACAGATTAAACTTGCACTGACATTTTACCTCCGACAGAGTCAATGGTTATAAATCTGTCGCTGATCACTAACGCATATGCATACAACTGTGCTGCTGGAACTACACCGAGAGTCCAAGAAATTTCAATATCAGCTGTAGAATCGACCGCTCTCTAGCTGTGTTTACAAACATCAAAATAAAATATTGGATAAAGTGTACGAAATTCTTCCATAGAAATTTGAGATCCGTCTCCGACATCGTGATATTTCTGCTCTGCATCGAGCAGGTACATATACGGCCGAGATACGTTTTTATTAGCGTCATTTGCAGAATTGCATTCTATCGCTCGTTCCGGATATTGTTTTGAATTTAGTCTAGCTTATATTCGTCTAACATCAGCGTGGTCAAATATGGCATTATTTTGTTGTTGGTTACCACGTCCCGCTTGCTGTTGGAAGACAACAAACAATTGCCGAGGGAGCTGTTCACTTGACGTTGTTGTGACTCGCCATGTGTAGACGGTGGTATTTGGAACTGCTGTTTGATATATTTTATGTTGGTGAAAATAAATTCTGTTTGTGTGTTTATCGAGTATACTATTTAATTCTGTCATTTTAGTGATGGACGGTGTTATTCGTGGCATCCATAGCGCAAGTTTATTTATGATAAATTGTACATCGGCTCCGCCTGACCTAAATAGGCAGTCGTTTTGTTCTGCTCGATCTAAAATAAGTGTATGGTTAACTCCGCGAAATACTTTATTATAGTCCCTGCAAAACCCAAATACTGTACTTAATGGCAGCATCATTATCATTTGACGTGATCCTGCTGCAAGTTCTGTTATCTCAGCATAACCCTTATTATAACGTATATTGCTTACGCTAATTGCCCCGTTAACTATATTTAACATTGCAACACCGTCCGCAGCTGCTCCTGGTGGTGTTATACCCAAATTATTACAAGCAGCAGTAAGTGAAACTCTTGTAGCGTCTGCGTTAGCGGCTGCATCTGGTGCGGCTATACCAAATTGGCAACATTAGCAATGAGAAAATTTCTTACAATTACAACATCTGCAGCGGCATCAGCTCCATGCTCTAATACTCCTTTTGAAATAAATTCTCCTGATACAGTTCCAGCTCCAGTATCTTTAAACCACATCATGTTAGTTGCAGTTGACCTGGAATAATCATCAGAAAACGAAATAGTATTTAAGATTGTACTTGCAACTTGTAGGTGACTTGAAATATCCTCAACAGTTTGATTATCTAGCTGATATCGAGCACTTTTGAATAAACACCAGCCATTATTTATAAGAGCGATTTCTGCGCCTGCTCCAATGGCGACGGGCGGATTGGCTACTGTCATAATTTGGCCACGTACTTCTAACATTGCTTTGTGAGGCAGCAGAAATACATCTTCGTCTCTGGTATTAAATGTTCTGACACCGGCCTTATTTGGTTCATTCGAATTTTCGTCGAGATACTCAACATACTCAAATTCTGTTACTGTGTCGTCGACGTCATACGTTTCTGCTAAATCGAGATAATTTTTAACAGACATTATATTTCTGGTTACATAAAATTTTACTACTGTGGCGCCGTTGCCCTAGATATCAATTTTTTATAATTTGTTCTCCTTTTGGTGATAAAAGTTTTTTTTGCGGTTTTTGTCATCCGGTTTCCTGTTTCAGCTGTTGGGGCGATTTCTGATATAATTTGTTTTATCTCAGATGTCCCTTTTACCAGCTTTTGTCCCACCGCAGTTTCAGCGGCAGATGCAGCCCCAGTTGCAAAAGCTTTTGACGCGTCAAGTGCAATGGGTGCAACTTTATGGGCTATTCCCGGGACATTTTCAATCATTTTAGTTAATATAATTAAAAAAAAATCCTCCAACTATTTTTCTTCTGTAACCTTTCATTATATCAAGGGGTTGTATAATTTTTATTGCCGATAACTACATTGTTGTGCGTAGGTGCAGGTAATAAGTAACAACTTCATTTTTCAAATCCAACTGCCGTCCAGATTGATATGTCAATTGCATATTTATTTGTGTGATCTGATTTTCAACATTTAGCGGATAATAAATAACTTGCCGCTTATTAATTTGCGTAAGTGAGCCCGGTGAAACATTCGGCGAAAAACTATAGATAGTCTGTCCTTTACTGCCCTGGGCTGAATAAGATCCAGATGCAATAGAACAATTTATTAGTATTGTGTTGACGTCAGTAATATTTACTGGCAGTTCACCGTCATACGTCCTGGTTTGACCAGGAGCAGCAGCATAAGTTAAATGAGAAAATCCTATTAATGATGCAACGCTCGTTGATGGTGTAAAATCGATTAATATACCATCTTTTAGCGTCATTCTAGCTCTTAATGTGTTATAGTTGGTGTTAGCTCAAATTTATCAGCTGCAACATTATTTTTTGTCATAAATTTTTTTATTGTTTTTTTTAGATCGATGACATTATAAGCTCCTTGTGGAATTTTTAATATTTTAAACTGCTGATCAGATGGCGTCATAAACGTGAAATCATCATTCACCCCAGTTTTTACGTTGGCCATAGAATGCCATGCCGTGCATGAAATTAGACCGATCTCGTTCTGTTTTTCAGGATCCAGTTGTACTGGTGGAATATAATTTACCGAAAAATTTGCGCTATCACCTGTTGTCTGCGATGAGTCGAGTAATAATGTTGCTGACATTTTATATAAGATCGCCTCGATTAAATTAAATCGCGGTGTAAAATTTCATACTCGTCAGATGTTAATAAATTTTCTGATCTCAAATGATCAAGTATGTCAATAATTTCATTGTCCATTTCAACACCAACATTACCAGCTTCTTTTGACGATATCAGTAACATTAATCTACCTATCATTTCAGATGCTGATGTAAATATTTTTACCCCGGAGCCTGTGACTTTTTCGAAACGAAGTTTATCATGATCATCAAATACATCTTGAAAATTCCTCCCTGACTTACCAAGCTTTTTATTTCGAAAATCAGCGGCAGCAGCTCTAAAAACACGGGCAATAACTCCATCTCTAGCATATTTATAAAATCTATCAGCATTTACTTCTGTTTTAGCATCAGAAAGTGCATTCGAATAGTATGAGCCATCTTTTTTAATATCATTTAATTTTTCAACGAGATTATCGTATTTGCTTAGCGGCCATTGATCAATGATATTAACATCTTCAATATTATAATCTTCCATAAAAATATGATATTCTACTAAATTTATTTTTTCAAATAATTCTTTTTCTAATTTTTCTTTTCTACTTCTTAGTCTATCTTTTTTATCGTATTTTTGTTCTTCTTGTTCTTTCATTCTCTTAACAACTAAACCTGATTCTCTTGTAGAAAGTTCTTTTAGATTATCAAGCAACCGACTTAATTCAGTCTGTCTAGCAATAGAATCTTTTATGTCGTCTGAGACAACCTTATCTGCTCTCATACGTGAGAGATCTAGTTCTTTTGCCTCAGTATGCAAACCACTAATATTACGGTCACTAAAATATCTGTCATTTTTTATATTACGGATAGCTTTGATATAAAGATCTGCAATAATCCATTGCCGATATAACCCAATACTGTTTCTGTAGTTTTTATTTTCCAGTTTTACATCGTCGAGATGTTTCTTACTTTGCTCTGCAATTTCCGTTAACTTCTTAATATTTTCTTCGGCATTATAATCTGGTTTTTGAATATCACGTATCCTTACATTTTTAAAACCGTATTCTTTGTTAAAAGATTCATACTCGTAATCTTTTATTTGTCTGTTTATAGCTTTTAGATCTTCCTCAAAAATTTTTTTTATCTTGGATATCTAGTCCACGTTCTTTTCTAAAAGCTTTTAGTTCAGCTCGCTCTTTTTCGCGCATCTCCTCCATCAATATATCGACTTCACTTTTATCGCTCAACGTTTTTCCAATCGGCTCGACTAGTGTTACTTCTGCTAATCTTTGTTCAAGTGCAAGTGGATCATTTAATAGCCGTCTTAGTTCAGCTTGTCTAGCCGCTCCGGTGGTCTAGTGGTTAGAGCGTCCGCCTCGGATGCGGGAGGTCGTGGGTTCGATCCCCGGTCGAGTCATACCAAAGACTTACAAAAATGGTACTAACAGCTGCCTCGCTTGGCGCTCAGCATTAAGAGGTTAGTGTTAGGACTGGTCGGCCTGGTGTCAGGATAATGTGACTGGGTGGACATCATGCTACATGTCTGCGGCATGATGCCCCAGTGCTAGACATCACTATAAACTGCCACACTGCAGACATCGTAGCGATATGACTGAAAAATTGTTAAAGCTACGTTAAAAATCATAACCACATCACATCAGCTTGTCTAGCAGCAGGATCGGCAATATGTTCTACAAGTTTTCTAGCTAACTTTACCTTCTCTTCATCAGATCTTCTAATAATTTTTGCAGCAGCAGCTTCTTGTTGTTCTTTAACAAGCCCGACTAAACCTATTTCCTGTAGTTGCTTAGCTTCTTCGTCTGATAGCGGTCTAGTTTCGGGTTGTTTTCCAAATAACGCCTCAGTAACTGGTTTGAGAGCTGTAGTTGCTGCTTCTGCGGCAGCTACTTGCCCACGTCGGGCTTCTTTCACTCGCTGCCTAAATTCTGCTTGAGACTGAGCAAAGTTTTAAAAAGTTTCTATGTGTTTTCGGTACTTTGCTCGTTTATCCATATTTTATATCAATCTGCTGTAGATAATTTTTAATGCAACAGCGAAACATTTTTTTAGGATCACGTGTAAGCTTATCAAACAAGAAAAAGTTATACTTATCTGCCGTTGCCTTGTGATATAGTTCGATAAATTTATCTTTTGTTACGTCGCCGCATTGCTCGTTTGCAATATTCCTGACGTCCACGTTGTCCAGCCCTGGAAATAATATAAAACAACCAGTATTTCGCCGAATAAATCTGTCAACGTTATAAAAACCTTGGGCTAAATAAACAGAATTACATTTTTTATTACGCGACAGTGTTAAAAATAGGATCTTATTTTATTCATCTCCGTATTGTTTAGCGGAATATCATCAAAAACAACTATCTTATGCTCGTTAGAGTCAATTTCACTCACTGGAATAAGTTCTTCTGGTTGCTTGATAATAAAAAAATCTTCACCAGCCTCAAGATCATCACGAAGATTGTTATTGTATTCGCTCAATAACTCGTATTTGTCTTGTTGTGGATTAATGGTATAAATATAAACTCGATCGTAGATAAAATTATCGCCCAACAGTAAGTTCATAAGCAAATTTGTTTTACCTGATCCTGTGCCGCCAACAATAAGATAATGAGAATCCGGAAGTTTGTTCTTGTGTACATGTTTCAGATGTCTGTCTGTATCAAAATTTAATATCGACATGTTATAAAAAATTGTTAGACAATAATAAATAATGAGCTATTACACAAAATTTGGAACAAAATTAGAAGATTCGCCTGAGATTATAACTAAAAGCGGCGATATTGATTTATCTGGTTACCTGAAAAAAATTGGTGATACGATGACAGGAAACCTGTCTATGTCAAATCAGCGAGTGCTTGGTTTAGAAACGGCGTATCCACCACCGAGAGTTGACCTTACGCAAGCTGTTAGTTATGCACAACTTAAATCAGTTGAGGACAACAAGTTAGACAAGGCCGGCGGAACTTTAAGCGGCAATTTAGATATGTCGGGAAAAAAGGTTGTAGGTTTGGAGACTGGATACCCACCAGCAAACTTAAATCAAACCCAAGCGGTAAGTTATTTACAGTTAAAGTATGTGCATAATAACAAGTTTTATAAAACTGGTGGGACACTTAAGGGTAATATTAATATGTCAGGTCGGCGAGTCATAGGTTTAGAAACTTCATATCCGCCAGCAGATTTAACGCAAGCGGTAAGTTATGCGCAACTAAAATCTGTTGACGACAGTAAACTTAACAAAACCGGTGACACAATGACAGGAAATCTGTCTATGTCAAATTCAAAAATAACTGGATTACGGACAACCTCGCCAACGTCCGACTCGGATGCTATTAGTTATGGCCAGTTAAAAGAAGAACTTGTCCCGTATGTTAGACGATCCGGTGGGGCAATGTCAGGTAATATAAACATGAGAGACAAAAAAATAACTACGACATATGTTCCTGTTAGCCCTAAGGATCTAACAAATTAAGTATATTTTGACAGTCTGTCTAGTGGCACAAAACGAACTAAAAACAATGTTGGATATATTCCAACACTTTATAAGGCAAGTTATAATCGAGTTGGGTTTGAGGTAAACGCATTAGCATATGATCCCGAAAATTATCCTTATTACGCTTTCTCTGATAGACACGAATGGACGACCAAAGGAGAAGTTGAAAATATTTGGATTAAAATTAAATGTCCCACTGCAGTTGCTCTTTGGCAATTTCATTTGCGAGACCGATTAAATCCTAGCGTTGGCCGAATTTATCATTGGCAATTGGAAGGATCAAACGATAATATCGACTGGACAGCATTGTATAGCACAACAGACATCTACATTTCAGCAACACAATATTTTACGATTCCGACAGAAAAAACTGTTAACAAGTACTTGTATTTAAGGGTTCATGTTTTTGCTGCTGAACATCCATTTCCAGGACTGACCGCATTTCAAATATATACACTCGATGATCAAATTTAATCTATTGCTATAAAATAATGTCACTACCACCAATTATAACTGTTGCGAGAGAATTTTACAGTGATATTTTTAACACCAAAATAAATGTTGGGGACGATTCTCTAGCGGCACGTATAATAAATACCAGAAAAAAAATTTGCAATTACAATGATAAATTCTCCATTGTCAGATGAAGAAAAAATTTTTATTCTTGTTATGTATATGAGAGGACCACAACTGCTGAAAGCTATAGAAAAATTTAATGCGACAAACAGATACTGTCATCCTGATGATTGTCTAGAAGAACAAAAACAAGTTGAAATTATATTTAAAAAAATATTGCTCGAGTTTGATCTTGGAAATTTAGATTTGATAATAAAATCGGACTTAAAAGCACGAGCTTACGGTGGAAGAGAAGATGAAAAAAATCGAGTAAACAATAGCCATGATAATCTCGACAGACTAGCAGAATCTAAAATAATGGGAATAAAAAGAAGCAAAAAGTTATACAATAATTTTGCAAAACGAAACATTTTTAGATATCTCGGCATGTACTACCACGACAAAGAAACCCTACTTAAAATCGTTACTATAGCACCAGACACCGAGTCAATTATAAAAGAATACGCAAACGCAATCATGCCAATGATACTTAAAAAAACAACCAGAATTTGATCCGATTATTGTTGACGGATCTCAAAAAATAATCAAAGATTTTGATGATGAAATTAGTGATCTTAATGATATTGAGCGAGAAAAGTTTTTTGATAAAGTCGATCAAACAGGTTTTATTGAAATAAAAATTGATTCTTATTACGACATAAGTGAAGCAGATGATATTCCATTTCCGTCAATCCAGCGCTCTAGACAATTGTCATTACGAAATTATTACAATGAAGTTGAGAAAATACTCACAAAACCATATGAAAGATTAATGTTTAAAGTAGCTCGTTCTGTTGGTTTTACAAAAATTGAACGAAACACACTACGAAAATTAATTTCGTAGTCGCATATGCAATCATCAGACAGCATCTCGTTCTCAAACATTTCACGTTAGATCAGTTGAGTTTAGTATTAGGGTATATTGATGAAACAGAAAGCGATTACAGTAATTTGGTAAATGAAACAGATCTGTATGAGAGTGAAGTAGGGAATACTTTTGACTCATACACTTGGTTAAAGAAAAATGAGGTACTAACAGATAAACGATATAATGATACTTCGTCAGATGTTTATGAGAAATACAGAATTTGTATAGCTGATCCTAACAATAATAAGTTCCGCGAGTTTCTTGATTCGATTGCTGGTACTAGAACTTTTGTTTTTGTATAAAAAAAAATTGTATAATGAAAAAACAGATTGTCGATTTCAATCATATTTCAGAAGATATTCCAAAACAAGATGTTGACGCTCTAATGCAATATTACAGATATTATCATAAAAACCTTTGGTGCGTGAAACAATGTTATAAATATTACAATAGAATGCTTCGAGTACTATCATATTTGCCATTGTTAATGACTAGCTCTGGCATAATCTCAAGTGGAGCATTATTAAATCCATTTTTGTTAATTATATCTGGTATCGGTGTCTCTCTTTCAACGGCATGTAAGAAGATTGAACCCAAGCTTGAGACCAAAACAAATGCTTGTCAGATAGCTAGTATTACTTACAAAAAATTACTTGATCAAATACGATCTTACTTGAGAGGTGTAAAATATGATATGGACGATTTAATACGCGAGTTCCGCATTATTGACAGTATGTTAACAGATATCCTACCAATGAAAGTTAGCAGATATGAAAATAGTTATGACAGAAAATACGGCAAATAAAATTTTCTCTAAACTCCTTATATAATAATAAGCCAGACCAATTTGCATTGGAATGTAAATACTACTATTAAGCAGAAAAATATCACTTACCTTTGATCCTCTAAACGAAGAGCATCTCTGCAGACTCCGGAAATTGCACAACATTGCATCATCCTTCCAGAACCTTCTTATGGCACAACATTGCATCATCCTTCCAGTCATTCATTAAATACCACAGTCTATTTTTAGACATTTATCGATCGCAACACTGCAGTCTCTGTTTAGACAGAGAACATGTATAAAATAGGGGGAGAGTGTTTTTCTCTGACAATTAGAAGGGCTTTCTTTAGTGGGAGAGAGGGCCTTCTCCTGATAAATATATTTTCTAACCTGTTTCAAGTTAAGATAGAGGGGGTTGGTGGGAGGGCGTTTCCCTTTTACTGGGGAAAGAGGGCCTTCTGCTGACAAACCTGTTTTGAGTGAAGCTGCAGATTTGTTACAAATATGTTCTGATGGAGGCTGTAGGTTTGTTACAAATATGTTCTGATGGAGGCTGCAGGTTTGTTACAAATATGTTCTGATGGGGGTGTGGTGGAGGTCAAAGGTCATTCAAATCTCAAAACCTTGTTTTCCTTTACTACTTTGTCCTGCTGAGCACGTGCAACTTGTTGTCTCTATATATATATGGTGGATGTACCGTTCTTAGAGACACCAAGTATTTGCAGTAGCGGAGAGTGACACACATACAAGTTTGATGACGAAAACACACATCATTAGATTCAGTCAGAAGTTAAACCAGAGCATTTATATATTGATCTAACAGAACTGGTTGTCAATCTTGGTCGTTCTCTTTGACATCGCTACCCTCAAAAACGCCGGATTTAGGCGGATATAATTGTCTCTGTTAATAAGCAAGTCTGCTTTAAAGGGAATGACAAATACAACCCCAGATAGGAGTTAAAGAACCAGGAAATGGAAAATCCTCACCCGAAAAGGTGAGATGGAACTTCTGTCTTGACCGCAATTAATTTACGTCATGGAATAATGAGTTACACGTAACTAGGTTATTTCGCCAAATTGTGGAATGGGTTATGTTCACCAGCGGAACGCCTCGTGCATAATCGAGATGATCATAAATGTAGGCTGATAAATCAATTTACAAACTCCAATCAGGGTATAGAAGTAATGCGTTCATCAGTGGCACTTCCATGGACAACGAGTGGAAGAAACCCAGACTGACAAAAACAGTCAATTGAAAGAAAGCTATCAAAAGGGAGCATGAAAAGCGTGCACTTCAAATACATTTGTTCGACTCTACAGTTCGTAAATATCATAGAGTTTAATTTTGAAGGACAAAGAATTTGCCAGGGATTCGTCACTGGTTGTCCTGGCTGTTTGGAAAATGATTTGTAGATATTAGGTATTGTTTAAAGAACATTTAATTTCCCTTTAGATTGCCATTTAATTTTACTGGTGTATTTTGGGATATATAGTATACAATGCTTCAGATGTACACCTGAAGAAAATGCGAGCATCACTTGGTAATTTTCTCTTCCTTGATATCAAGGTAAATTGTAGAAGAAACTGAACAGATAATATATTTTGATTATTATATAATTTGTAATTAATTCCTTGTACGTTCAGAAGGTGGTATTGTGCACTCTGGTAAAATTCATTTTCAATATTTTAATATCTTGTAAATTTATTACTTTTGACTAGTTCACTGCTTTTTCGAGCAATGGGCGCAGTCATTATCGTCAGCTGTTCTGATATGATGTACAATTTAAACAAGGACAATATGTAAAGAAATATCAACCAAGTACATAAATGTATCACAGAGGTGTGCCAATGTTATTTCCACTGTGCATGCTTCAAATGCAAACTAACTGATCTCACAGTTGTCACTCTGTCAGAACCATGTAATATCTGTCGAGCACCAACTTCATTAAAATGGGGATCCCATTGAGCATGTATACGTTATTAATTTCGATTTCCCATTTGAGTAATATTTCTTGAACTAAAACTGGATTATATTTTGATTATTCATTGTGAAATTGGTGTATATAGTTTAAGGCCACATCAGCAGACTGTAGTAGCTTTAGAACATTCCAGAAAAAGCACAACACTGACTCCGGTGAGATTCAGATTCCCTTTATAAATTGTAAGAAAATCTTCAGAAGATTTCCTCTGAAAAATTCATGAAAAGGTATTGAAAGAGCTATGCGTGTTGGCGATTTGTTTCGTCGTTTATTGCTTTTCTTTTTCTTTCTTCCTTATTATGCAACTTTATGAGTTGAAGATAAAATTCATTGTTCCTCGTAGTACAAAGATCCATTATCGAATATATGTCAACCAAATGAAAGAAACGGTCTGAACGTTTGTAGAATGAAATTAAAATTATCTTTTAATTTGATACATCAGAAACTTTGATGTAAAGACTGCATATGCGGTATTTAAATCAGACCAAATATCAAGATCCCAAGACTATCGTCTGTAACTGCATGACCTCACCAAGACATGCAATTGTGTTTGTCTATGCCTAGCTGTATGTCTATGTAAACTAATACGAAGATCATTTCTTGTCTAACTGCGCGATTGAATTATGGCTATTCCTAGCTATATGTCTATGTAAACTAATACGAAGATCATTTCTTGTCTAACTGCGCGATTGAATTATGGCTATTCCTAGCTATATGTCTATGTAAACTAATACGAAGATCATTTCTTGTCTAACTGCGCGATTGAATTATGGCTATTCCTAGCTATATGTCTATGTAAACTAATACGAAGATCATTTCTTGTCTAACTGCGCGATTGAATTATGGCTATTCCTAGCTATATGTCTATGTAAACTAATACGAAGATCATTTCTTGTCTAACTGCGCGAGGTACGAATCTCTAGAAAGAGGAAAATTCAATTCCGTGCGTATATGCAACACTCTGAAATAGAGCCATTGAGGATGACTAGTATGTCATTATTTTCTTACTCCAGGATTCATAGTAGTAAAGTAATAGGCAGATCCTAAACCAAACCGAGAATTCTCCTATAAAACTTTCTATTTTATAATTTTATTAAGGAGTCATTTTCAGCTCAAAATAAGACTAAAAATATTTTATTGGAGTGGCCAGAAATTTTTTTTCCGGTCTTGGAGAGGAGACCCCACCCCTCTACCGAAAATTGGAAAGATGATCCTAAACCAAATGCGGGTTCTAGACCAGAGACCACCACCCCTTTAAAATAAATATATTCTGATATTTTTCACCACCTCAGAGACCCCCACCCCGAGGGTTTGTCAGAGAAAGAATATCCTAGTTCAGAAACCTTTTTTGATTGAACATCGCAACTGAAAATGACGGTTGGTCAGACATTTATTGATAGTATAGTTGATGCACTTTTTGATAATGATATAACACTAACTTAATTCTTTGGACTGTGCACAATGGAAAATTACTGGCACTGATTACTGTCCATTTTGACCTTAATGGAAAATTACTGGCACTGATTACTGTCCATTTTGACCTCAATGGAAAATTACTGGACACTGGTTAACTGTCCATTTGACCTCAATGGAAAATTACTGGACACTGGTTAACTGTCCATTTGACCTCAATGGAAAATTACTGCCACTGTTTAACTGTCCATTTGACCTCAATGGAAAATTACTGGCACTGATTACTGTCCATTTTAACCTCAATGGAAAATTACTGGGCACTTTAGTTACATATAAACTTATCTCTGAGGACAGTACACACATACAGACGGGCCTTCTCTCTACGTTCAATAGATTTTGTACACCCTATTATCTTAGAAAAATTGGGATTTACATTATGTCAATCATAGGAATCGAACCACAGACCTTGAGTACGAGAATCTAACGCTCTAGCACTAGACCACAGACCTATCTTATATATAGATGTTCACAAATTACTATATACCTACCAGTTACCAAGCAGGAAATTTTGCATTACATTTTCTTATTTTGAAAAAAACGTTATTATAAATAAATCGGGAAATCTGAAATCTTACATATTACCGTCTGTTTATAAAGAAAACGAAAGTTTTAACGCAGCGGCTGTGTATAATATAGGCAGAGACTCTGCAGTCTGAAAAATCGATAGTGGGTTTTTCCCAGGCAGTGAAGATTCCATGCACCCAAGTGAAATCAATACAGAACATCTGTTTCATAGTTGGAAATTTCGCTGGCTATCTAATTTGCCTAAGTCGAAATTAGACATATGTATACAGTAATTCTAATGTCTATCAGTTGATTTTGAACGATAGAAAGCAAAATTGTTACATCAGATTTGTATGTATGTTAACTATGTCCGATAATCCAAATACGATTTAAACTAGCTGGAACAGTATTATCTCCCTTTCAAACATAAATATTAACTTCATGGAATAACGTTAAATTTTAAAGTTTTGCCAAAATTAATTAAAGATACTGGTGTAATGCCCAAGTGCTAAAGTATTAATTCCATTTTTGCAATATCTTTTATCATCAAAATTACTCAGTCCACGTTTTATTATTGTATCTGTCTCGAGTTTGTGAAGATTGGTTCTGATTACATTTGTCTTAATAAAACTGACATTATTGTTTAGTGCGGTTTTAAAATCGTTAAATCTCATACATTTTTGGACTTATCCACGAGGAATACTTTTCGCTTTCTTTGTCAGTTTATTGTCGTCGAGAATTACGGCATACATTTTGCTTCTTAGTCCAACAAACTCTCTCACCGGCACAAACATAAATTCATCCTTAAATTTACCAATAACTTTTTTATTCACATTATCATGAAATCCACTACTTTCTGAATAATACTGTCCGCCAACTAAGCCGTTAAAGTTTTTTTATCCAAACGTAATGTCCTTTATAAAATAATAAATTTATTGTCTTTTGTGTAGCAGTCTCTGAAATATATCTTGGATAAACATTTTCTCGCTCATCTAGTCCGAAAACATTTACTGAAATATTGTTTTGTTTTTCAAACTTTGGTATCTGATTTTCTGCCACTGGTAAAGTTATTCCGTTAAAATCTAGTTCGTCTTTCTATGGCAAATACTTTTCAATTCGGTCACTGTGGTCACTCTGAGGATGTCTCTCCGACAAAATTGACCAACGAAAACATTGATCGTCGTTGTTTTTGACATTTATACAGCATTTTTTGCTTTTAATTTTTTTTGGAAGATCAACATAGGAACTACCTTGAAGTACGTTATATTTCGCTGTATGAATTAAAACTTCCTTTATCATTTCAAATTTCCAACCTGACCCAGATGAAGTAAATTCCTCCAATTTTTTATTTATTTCTTGGAGTATTTCAGAGGAGTAAACCCTTCAGCGCGTATGTTACAGGTATTGTTAAAAGTACTTTATCAACAACAAATACTTCTTATTTGGTGAATGAGACAGATTTGTATGAACTTGAAGTAGGAGATACTTTTGACTCATACACTTGGTTAAAGAAAAATGAGGTACTAACAGACGAACGATATAAGGATACTTCGTCAGATGTTTATGACAAATACAGAATTTTTATAGCTGATCCTAACAATAATAAGTTCCGTGAGTTTCTTGATTCGATTGCTGGTACTAGAACTTTTAATATTGTGTAAAAAAAATTGCATAATGAAAAAACATATCATCGATTTCACTCATATTTCAGAAGATATTCCAAAACAAGATGTTGACGCACTAGTACAATATTACAAATTTTATCATAAAAACCTCTGGTGTGTAAAAGAATGTTATAAATACTACCGACGAATACTTCGAGTAATATCATATTTGCCATTGTTAATGACTAGCTCTGGTATAATCTCAAGTGGAGCATTATTAAATCCGTTTTTGTTAATAATATCTGGTGTCGGTGTCTCTCTTTCAACAGCATGTAAAAAGATTCAACCCAAACTTGAAACTAAAAAAAAAATTCTTGTAAAACAGCAAGTATCACCTACAAAAAATTACTTGATCAGATACGATCTTACTTGCGAGGTGTAAAATATGATATGGACGATTTAATACGCGAGTTTCGTATTATTGACAGTATGTTAACGGATATCCTACCAATGAGAGCCAGCAGGTATGACAAAGATTATCATAAAATATGGTTACAACAGTAGATGTTTAGAAATAAATCTAGAGATCAGGGAACATCTTTCCAATTTTTTTTAGAGGGGTGGGGTCTCTGATCTAGAATCCGCACTTGGTTTACTGAAATTTTGAGGAGGAGGGTGAAAAATTTAGGAGAGGGGGTCTTTGAGGTGGTAAAAAAATGTCAGAATATATTTATTTTGAAGGGGGTGGGGCCTCTGGTCTAGAACCCACATTTGGTTTAAGATCAGCCTATTACTTTACTACTTTCATACGTTCTTTCCATATATTTATTGCTATCTTTTATTTATCATATCTATATTGTACACCTTAGTGTTATGCTTCTTCTCTTCAGATACGTTTCACAGTGATTTCATGTTCAATATGTGTGACCACATGAAGTATTTAAGTTTAGCAACTGTTAAAACGTGTAGCATTGAAAAGATTTCTAAATTAAATTTCAACTTGGTAACAGCAGCTGGTGACGAAGATAAGAGTAACACCGACGGTAAGGAACACAATGCGAGAAAATGAGCAGGTGGCCATACTTATTTGCCTTACAAATATTAGTTCGTTTTCCATGAGGATAACATAGCGGAGGAGGAGAGTATTCTACATATGGTAATGCAAATGGATTTCATATTTACAATGTACGTGCACCGTGTATATAAAAACATTTTCTCTCCAAGGAAAGTTAACTTTTGTTCGTAATCTTTTCAAATATTTCAAAATATTTTATTCACGCGAAACGTGACAGAAGAAAAGTGTCCATGGAATCTATTAATAATTTCATATCAGGCGAGTAGTAGGAGTAAAATTGAATGTTTCAATGTCGACGAACTGTAATATAAAATATGATAACACGAGGTTAAGGGATAGACATCATTTTCAAACACTTTACATTTTATAATATTTTGTGACCAAGGGCATCGAAGACGGAATTGAACACATTCGACAATATCTGCATTCCACAAGATACTCAAATAACTTAATGAGGTCGACATAAAATAGGTTTTTATTCCGAACGTATCTCTCTTTTCCTCTCTGCCTGTCATTCTCTCTCTCTCTCTCTCTCTCTCTCTCTCTCTCTCTCTCTCTCTCTCTCTCTCTCTCTCATTCCCAGTCTCTTTCTGTCTCTGTCTCTGTCTCTCTCTCTGTAAGGCTTGTCTAATTAACCACCTAGGCTATTAAACAGATAATACATAGCTAAATTATTCTCTATGTTTATGGATTTATGGGTTTAAAATCAGAATTATTATTAATATAAGTAAAAATGTTTATTTGGATCCAGGTCTAGGTTTTGGAATTTCCCTAGTACATTTGAAACAGTCTAGGCACTGGTTTCTAACAATTACTAATATTTGTATTTTGTAAACATCAGAATCATTCTAGAGGGTTGTGTTCCATTAGGTAGTAGGTTTTTCTTCTGGGAAATGCTAAAATGTGACCTGATGTCAAGTAGAGAACTATATAATCTTGTAATTGAGAGGATTGTTCATTCGTGCTTTAAGACCTAGCATAATCAAGTTGTATCATAAGTTGTGTTCAGAATTTAATTTCGGGCCGGAATTTTAATTCTTCATTTTACTGAATTCAAGTCATTATTTTCGCTAGAAATACAAACGTGCTCTGATAAAATTCCTCGCCACAGACATTCACTAGAATTTATAGTTAATTCAAACCTGGAGTTATATTACAGTAATCAAAAAAGACTATTGAGGCGTCAGCACTCTACGAGCTACCACAGACACATCATCCGTTCATCATTTGATTTTAATTGGACTTCTACTTTATGCGTTCAGGACTTTAAATTATTAGGACTTGAGACTGTAATTTTAGGATTATTTTAGGATTTAAGTCGCTATACCATAAGTTCTTTTACTCATTTTCACTTTGCATTCTAGGGAAATCAAATATTTGTTGATTTTTACAAAGCTTGTTGCCTTTCACTCCTTTCTGTTACTTATTTTAAGACCATAGACTCGTAATACTATCAAAGGAATTAGTAATTTATATCGGTTTTGTTAATCAATGCTTTGTCTTGCAATGCACGTATAACATATTATCTCTATTTATATCTCTCCGATGCTCTGTTCATGGCCATATTTCGTGTTGAAGTAGCTCAAGATGGCAGAGATACAATTTTAGTGACGAAAACTCACGTCAGTAGGTTCAGTCAAAAGTTACACCAGAGCATTTATATACTGATCTAACAGAACCGAACGTTAATTTTTGTCGTTCCCTTCTATGGACAACAATTAAAGTTTTTACTTAGTGAAGAAACCTAGACTGACTGAAACAGTAAATTCAAAGAACACTTTCAACAGAGAGCATGAGAAGCGTACACGTCAAAATAAGCTGGTTGCACTCTACAGTTTCGTTATTTTCAGAGGGTTTAATTTTGAAGGATAACGAATTCGCCAGAGAATTGTCACTATTTATCCTGGATGTTTGAAAATACTTTGTAGGTATCGTTAGGCGAGCACTTCAAATAAGTTGGTTCGTCTCTAAAGTTCCATAAATATCATAGAGTTTAAGTTTAAAGGAAACGGAATTTGCCAGAGATTCGTCACTGGCTGTCCTGGTTGTTTGGAAAATGATTTGTAGATATTAGGTATTGTTTAAAGAAATTTTAATTTCCCATTCGATTGTTGTTTGATTGATTGCTGTATTATGGGCTATAGAGGATATCATTTGAACATGCTTCAGATGTGCACCTGAAGAAAATGCTAGCGTGCCTTGGTTATTTTCTCTTCGTTTATATCAAAGGTAAATCGTAGTAAAAATCCCAATCTATACGATATTTTAATTATTATATAGTTTGTAATTAATTCATTGCACGTCCAGAAGATGGCACTGTGCAATCGAGTAAAATTCGTTTTCAATACTTTAATATCTTGTAAATTTTGTGTACTTTTGACTAGTACATGCTGCTTTTTCAAGCAAATGGGAGCAATCATTATGGTCAGCTGACTTTATGGCGTCTCACATTCATAATCAAGACCGTCAACAGGATCACGTGACTTTAGCTAATCGGAAATTAGATCATCCTAGCCTTTACAAGAATCCAAAGTCCTCCATTCACATCACGTGAAGTTTACCTGGATTAAACCTTAGAACTTTAATAATGCAGAGTTAATGTCTGCTCTTCATTTGCCTGAACATGTTCTCCTGTCTTAATACCAACGAATTTCTTCTATTTTAAGAATCTATTGAAATGGTTCCTTGTTGCCCTTTCTGTGTTTTCTTCTGAGATCTTTAACTGACTACACTTTTCTGTTGGGACTAAATAATTTCATATGGAACAAAGAAGGTCTTTACTTGATCTAAAATTGCAAAGATGTATTATCTCAAAATATGAATAAGATTTTAAATGATATAAACATTAACAAACTTAATGAATACGTCAAAACAATTATTGATATTTACCATGATGCATCAAGCACAATGAAGACAATGAACAGAAAGCAAATCCTAGCTGTGACAGCTACAAGAAGAAATGTTAAATATCAGCCTTGGCTTGACACGGATTGCACAACCTCCAAAAGCAATGCCTTAAAATATCTAAGATATTTCAGATTAAAAGGTACCAGTGAAGCATGTATAAATCTCTTACAAGAAGCAAGCGAACGTAATATGAATTAAAAGAAAATATAGCCTTTCATCTGCGTATACTCTATAGATACACAACTTTTCTGGCGCCTTGTAAACAACCCACGTACTGGTATGCAGGGCAGTAGCACGTCTGCAACTTGGTATGAATATGTTTCATAATTATTTTTTTTTTCAAGTTCTGTTGACCAGATACGGGAAAGTGAAAACATTCAACTAATTCATGAGACTTTTGATCGGACAATCACTGAAGCGTAGATACGCCTAGCATTAAGTAAACTGAAACATGACAAAGCTGGGGGAATATATGCTTTATATGTACGAGCAGCAGAATAGCTCCAATATTAACTCAATTCTGGAATAAACTATTCGATGTTGGATATTATTCACACAATTGGACAACAGCTATCATCATACCAATTTTGAAGAAAGGGGATGCAAATGAACCCTCCAATTACAGAGGCATTAGTCTACTACCTGTATTAAGCAAAGTGTTTACATCGATTTTAAATAACAGAATAAATAAATGCGTGGAGGAAAATAAATTACTGGGCGAAGATAAAGCAAGATTTAGGGCGGTGTACTCAACAGCAGATAATATATTTATATTGTATACAATACGTTGTAAATATGTAGGAAACGTACGGGTAGATTATATGCAGTATTTGTTGACTATGAAAAAGCCTTTAATAGGCGAGTCAGTAAAAATATTAGTGAAAAAAATGTTAAGAATCATTAAGGCAATTTATAATGATGTAAAATCATGTGTCAAGTCCAGCAATCTTATTACCAATATGTATAATTGTCCTTTGGGCGTATGCCAAGGGTATCTGTTATCGCCTTTACTCTTTTCTTTACTTCTGAGCAAGATGAAACCCTTTATAGCTGAAGGAAACATGGGAGTGTCTGTAGAAACCTTAGAACTATTTTTACTGTTGCATGCAGACGATTTAACTGTTTTTGATGACACTGCTCACCAGATGCAAAAAAATGCTCAATAGGCTGCATACATATTGCTTAAATGGAAATTAAAAGTGAATATGGACAAAACAAGAGTGTTTGTATTTCATAGAGGTGACTATCTCAGACGTTACGAAAAGGGGTACTATGGCCATACAGAGATAAAGATTGAATCGTATTATATGTATTTAGGACGAATATATTCTTTAAAAAATCTCTTGGTATATGTGCCAGAAAACTCTCTCCTGGCAGGTGCTGAAAGGTATGCATATATTGAAGCAAAGTCTTTCAAAATTTGGCAGATTACTGGTAACTGGATAGCTTCGCCTGTTTGACTCAAAGATAGCTCCCATCCTTAATTATGGGTTGAGGTTTGGGAATTTATGATGCCAATGATATTGAAAAAGCTCATTTGTCATTTTGTAAATATATCCTTGGTAATCTAAGTCTACGTCAAATGCATTCGTATATAACGAATTAGGAAGAATTAGTAGGCACTGTATTAGATATACATGTATTTTGAAACATTGGCTAAGAATTCTAAAAATGCCAGAAGACAGATATCCTAAACAATGCTACGATTTACAGTTAAGGGGGGGGGAGAGAAGAAGAATTGTGATTGCTGGGCTAACAAGGTTAAAAAGCTTCTATTTACATTTTGATTTGGCAATGTTTGGTGCACTCAAGGCGTAAATGATGAAATTACATTTCTTAGATTGTTCAGCCAGAGATGTGAAGATATTTTTAGTCAGAAGCTGCAGGATGAGATTAAGTCGATGGAAAGACTGCGTTTTTATAGGTTTTAGGGAGCAGAATTTACTTGTCAAAGATATCTAGAATTGTTGGAAGAAAGCGATCTTTGTTATATAATCAGGATGCTTAGAATGGGTAACTTGCCAATCAGAGGTAATAAGGGAAGATAAGACAGTATTTGCGATGAGGAAAGATTGTGTTAGATTTGTAACATTAACATCAAAAATGAATTCCATTGTATTACTGCTTGTCCACTATATAGAGAATTACGAAGAATATATTCACCCACTGTTGTATAAAAAAAAATACTTCTTTAGAAAAAGTTAGGCATTTGACACAAAATGATACTAGTACAATTCTGATGACTAATTTAGCAATGTTTACTTCAAAAGCCTTAAAGATTAGAGAAACCGTTTATTAATGACTCCAGCTACATAAGACTCTAGATCAATATAACAAAACTTGCTCCATGCAAATTTTAGGGTTCCCGTTAAATTCGTTTGTGTGACTATTGTGTAATATTTATAGGTTACTACATTTGTATGGGAAAATATTAACGAGTTTTTCGGATGGCTATACTGCACGACCTTGGGAGTGCAGTATATCCATCCGACAAAACGAGTTCATATTTTCCCATACAAATGCAGTAACCTTTCTATTATATGCTCATTTTCTTATTCTACCTAAGGCTTAAATATAGTAACAAAAAACCCTACAAGAAACAAAGTAACTGAATGTATGCCGTATTCCAAACTAAATACACAAGCGTAGATGCATCATTACACAACAACATTATTAATGCGCACGTAACTCCGTCCAAATAAAATTGAAGTTGGTCGCGCGCTAGACGTAAGTTTCGAAAGAAAATTGTGTTTGGTCTACTTAAAATTGAAATTTAGATTCATATTGTGAATGACTGCGCATTGCAACAACTTTTCCATTTGGTCTGAAATGAATACGTTTTGGTATTTTTGTCGATTCCACGCAATTTCGTAATTATGATCTGGATTTAGTAACTTACAGCGTCTGTGGCAATTCTACATGAAATACATCATATTGAAGCAGCGAGGCAGAAGTGTGTTGACATCGGCATGCGTGTTTCTGTTCTGTCATTGAATGATTCAAATCATAATGTGGGAAAAATATGAAGTCTTTCAATTGCAATTATCGAAAAGACGCTGTGGAGTTTAATGTTTATTTCATTTTGAGTGCAGTAAGGAGGATGTAATTGCACTTGGAATATACTCAGTAGTCGAAATTACAGTCCAATTTCCAAATGTGTGATCAACCTTGAGAACCCATGACATGGCTCATGTAATTCGGATTTGCAGAACTAAGAACGTACATTTTGAGGAAATTCATGATGTAAAATTGTAAGTATATTTTTGCCATTTTTATTACCAGCTAAAGAAGACAAGTTTATGTCTTATAACTTGCATGTTATTGTAAGGACCCTGTCTGGCGTCTATAGCTAGCCTAAATCTGAAACATTGTATCAAAAAAGTTAACGCGGAATGTGCCAAAGCTGCTGATATGTAGCAGTCCATGAAACATTTGCTTTCGTTCATTCAGAAAAAAATTGTTTGTTTACAATAGAAAGTAGTTCCTTTATTCGCGTTCATTCAGTATGAATTAAGCGCGAGGGTGCAATATCGGGAAATATTGTACGATTCTGACAACGTAAAGTTAACGGAGAAAAAAAATGGGCATATAATAAATTCCTGTATCTCACCAATTCGAAAAATGCAATAATGATTACATTCATGTATGTTATTTCCAATAGATAGGATGTTCATTTGTTACACGTGTGACATATTGATATTTATCATGGGCCAGTGGCCTGTATTACAAATAATCACTATTATTATTATTATTATTATTATTACGAGTATTTGCATCTAAAATAAGTAACAGAAAAGTGTGCAAAGCAACAAGCTTTGTAATATTAAACAAATAATTTATTTATTTATTTGCCTAGTGAAAAAAAAAACTTATGATATTGCAAATTAATTCCAAAAGAATTCTCGACCTACAGATATAAGTCCTAATAATTTAAAATTTACTATAATCTTAATTAAATCCAACGCCGAAGTGTTGATGTGCCTTTGATGACTTGTAACGTATTGATGTGTAAACAGTCTTTTGTTGAATCAAAGTAATAGAATCCGAGAATATATTTTTTTATTTGTATTTCACAATAAATCCAAGACTCTCTTCCAGATACTGTTAAAAGACTTTACAACAATGTTATAGCCTGATTCTGCCACATGTTAACGCAAGAATGAACAAAAAAAAAAAAAAAAAAAAAAAAAAAAAAAAAAAAAAAAAAAAAAAAAAAAAAAAAAAAAAAAAAAAAAAAAAACCCTCAAGGAAAATGACCTTCAAGAAACGTCTTAATGTTTACAAAATACAATGCTAGATAATAATTAGAAAGTACTTTACTAAAATTATAAAATAGAACATGGACTATGTCAGTTACACCACGTAAATTGTAGGGAGGTCCAATAGCCTAGATCAATACCCAACTAAACATGTTTTCTTTTATTAATAATGATCTTGATATTAAACCCATAAACATAGAGAATATTTTAGCTATGTATTAGTTGTTAACATCATTAAAAAACATCAATAATTCAGTTCAAGTAGAAAATAAACTTGATTTTGGACAAGGTTAAGTCCAACATACACTGGTATATAACAAAAGCATATAATGAAATAAAAAAATTAAAATCCCTAGCTAACAAACAATGCAAATTAAATATGCATAACAAGTAATAAATCAGAGAAATCACTCACGTCATTTATTTACCAGTAGGTGACCATTATCGTATCTATATTACAGTGTCCATTGTCTTATCTGTATTACAGTGACCATTATCTTATCTGTATTACAGTGACCATTATCCTATCTGTATTACAGTAACTCCTGCCTTGGGGGTCTAACCATCTCTACCAAGAAAATGCGGTTTTTCAAGACCGGTGGTCTGTCATGACAGGTTTGTGCAAGATTATTAGTTTTCAGGGTCAAAATTCAACTGAACTTAGCTAGAATTAAACGCCCACTGTACTGACATTTTATTCTTTATTAATAGTTTTTCTTAAAACATTGCGATAAGTTAATCTTAGAATAATATGAACTAGCACTACATCTATAATAAAACAATCACATCTATATTTTAAGATTAGATTATGTGCTGTTACAGTCGGAATAGTTTCCGCACAGTAGTACTGTACGATTTATAGCCCCTTTTATGAACTCTTCTGCGTAAGATCTGGTTTCCTTTCTTTTAGTTACAACGCGTTCAGGCAGAAATGTGAGCACGTTTTCACAGGTCACATCGTTGACTCTGAAGCCCACCAGGGTGTGCGTACCCTTGTAAATTCTAATTAATGACGCATAGATTTAATTTCAGCTGTGAATGTCAATCACTCATATTGTGATCGTTAACTTTATGAAGCGTCATGTGTTCTGCAAGTACACGTGACTACCATTTTATGTTAGATTTATCAAAAACCCCTTTGTGTGTGTTATTACTCACATTCTTTTAATAACAATCATCGTTTAATCACGGTGGAGACGTTGCTTGGGAAGTACCCTATCGTTATTTAGAAGTATAAAGTCATGTGATAGATATAAATTCATTAGTGCATTTCAGGGTATGGGAGCACATAATGGACATCAATTTCATTCTTGAATTTTATAAGTGTGTAAAGAACATAACGAACCCTTTACCTTTGACATACCCAGATTGCTTTAATATCACAGTTACATTTGTTTAATGTAAACGCAGTAACCTTCATACTTTGTAATAGTTGTACTTTCATTTATTACAACTTTTTACCTTTTTGAAGAGAGTTCTCGCTCATGAATAAATCAGTATTTAAACAGAATACAACGTCTTGTGTCTTGAATACTGGAGATCTCAAGGGGTGTACCAAACTCTAAGGAAAGGCAGTATAGTATAAAGAATGTGCACATTTGGTTGCTTAATCGATTCTGTGGAACATGGATACAATTTATTCAAAATCTATGGATCCTAATGAAAAACTAGAGGTTCATTCTAACACTTCCAAATACACGGGATGGTCAAAAACTAGTAGGACTCACGGTACTAATTCAGTTCCCATAGTAAACCTATGCAAACACCATGATATTAAAAATTCAGTAACTTAAAATTTCTGACTGCCCATGATCAAACCTATATTTATCAGTATAGATGAAATCCGGATGTCAGCTTCTGTGTAGAGGAAAGGATATGAGCCTCGGCATTTTCTGGACCTGCATGTGTTTGAAACATGTGCTTTCAATTCCGCACCAAAGAGTCAGGTGCTAATTTTAGTAATGAGTGTTCCAAACTCAAGACTGTTAAAGGACTGGAATTCCATCAATAAAACAATGTCTCTATTTTTTTCACTTGCAACTAGGATAAGCTCTCAAAAGATTCTTTTTCCTAAAACATATCTTACACTATTAACCAATCCTGGCCAGCCAAACCTATATATACTCTATTTAATGTTCACCCATTTCCAGGCTGGTTCTCATTTTTCCATACCATTAGTACTGTGTGTCCTATATCCACCCTTAATTTTCTTGACAGCCCTAAGAATAGTAGTTCAATACATAAGTAAGCAATATGCATAGTTCTGCTTGTCAAAGATTACATTAGTGAGTATTAAATTATATTACAAGTTCATTTTCACCTAAAGAGCAATGGTACATTTCAGGCAACATTTAAATCTTTGAGCTTTATTTAAGAAAATCAGAAAAAATATTAAAGCTGTCTAATTAGAGTCATCTTTTTTAATATCGCCATTTATCTCTCTTCAATTTAATACTGAAATATATTACCAGCCTTGTCATATTATGTAATTAAGGGATTAAAGGTCAAGGTGACCATCTATATGTACATGAATTATTACAGAAAAAGAGATTTAAATGACAAAAATTACCTAAAATTCCTCCTAGAAGACATGTAATTAAAAACTGAAATAAGGTAGACATAAGTCCATTCAAATGCAAAATATGAAGTTTCAAAACTTTCACTGAAAGAAATTAGTGGGATGCAAAGTCATGAGAGGTCATCCCCATTAAGCATGGTGGAAGAAACCTAAGTGATCATATATGATGCATTATGTTTCAAAAGACAACTAGAAAATATCATATTGCTTACTATAATTACTCTAAAGATGGTAAATTGTATAAATTTTATGTATGTATTGATTAGATATGAACAAAAAGTGCAAAACACTCCACCTAACATAGTCAAATCTACACTCTGTTCCCCCTCCCCCTTCTTGGCAGCAGTTGATATATCTGAATATGTGTTTAATATCCCACTGAAAGTCACTCTGTGGTTTACAAAATGTATTACTTTTGCTTGTTATCCACAAATAGAACCATATGATTGCAATTAGAGTAATGTTAATTGCACCTGCATATGGGGAGTCACTGTATTGCTGTAGCTCTCTATAGGACTCACAGTACTAATTCAGTTCCCATAGTAAACCTATGCAAACACCATGATAGTAAAAATTCAATAACTTAAAATTTCTGACTGCCCATGATCAAACCTATATTTATCAGTATAGATGAAACCTAGATATCTGCTTCTGTGTAGAAACATGTGCTTTCAATTCCGCACCAAAGAGTCAGGTGCTAATTTTAGTAATGAGTGTTCCAAACTCAAGACTGTTAAAGGACTGGAATTCCATCAATAAAACAATGTCTCTAATTTTTCACTTGCAACTAGGATAAGCTCTCAAAAGATTCTTTTTCCTAAAACATATCTTACACTATTAACCAATCCTGGCCAGCCAAACCAATATATACTCTATTTAATGTTCACCCATTTCCAGGCTGGTTCCCATTTTTCCATACCATTAGTACCGTGTGTCCTATAGTATGACTACATCAAACGTAAGTTCCGTGCTTGCCAGAAAGCAGATTTTAGAGTTTGCCAAGAAAGAGGCAGATACACGCAAACTACAAGCAATTCTTGAAGAAAAGAAAAAATTGTCAAAGGCCAAACCGTACATAAGAACGCACAATTAGAGGCAGACTTGAGGCTTCTACAAAACAAAAAGAAAGCTGCAGCAGCTGAAGGTGAAGTAGAAGCCTTACAGTCAGTTGGTGAGGGCCATGCTGGATCATCAGCTTGTAGTAGTTTTGATACTTATCAACCTCTGGACCCCATGGAACTTGCTAAGCACTATGTTAATCAGCATACAGAATTTCACGAAAATCCTCATGTTGTACCAGATTATGCTCATAAAGACAATCTGGACATGAAGTATGGTGTCGAACGAGGTATGTACCATGGTGTCGATTACACACCCACACCATTTATGTCCCAAGGTTCTTACTGACGCCTCAACCGACAATGCAGTTCTATCGCCATGTCAACCACTATGATCAAGGATGTGTATCAAGTGTAAGTTTAGACTTGGGCTATATGCACCAATCTGTGATGCATAAGAAAACTTCTCTGCCTACTAGTCAACCTACCGTATTGAATGCCGATGCACCTGCCTTCCATCCTGATAATGAACGAGTCGATTATGCTTCAGCTGCAGTTCAACCACAGGAATACGGTGATCAGTGTATCACTTCAGAGTTGACCCATTTCCTTTTGAAGAAAGACTTGCTCCTTTCACGTCTTTCTAGCTACAATGATCGACCAGAAATTTATGCAGTTTAGAAGGTCTGTTTTTCTCAACATTATGAGGGAGTTGCACGTCACCGCTAATGAAAAAATAGACCTATTAGTAAAGTGGTTAGGTCCTGAATCTTCAAAACACGCCCTTAGCATCAGAGCATCGAACATGAACAATCCACCCAGATTACTGCAAAGAATCTTGGAGCGTCTGCATGAGAGAGATGGTTGTCCAGAGATGGTTGAAGCTGCTTTAAAAAACAAATTGGCTAGCTTTCCATAACTGACTAATAAGGACAATAAGATACTTTATGAACTGTCAGATATACTTTCTGAAATGAAGACTGCTAAGGAAGACACAAAGTACCAATCACTTTTGGCCTATTATGACTCGTCTTCCGGTTTACTTTCCATAGTGAACAAACTTCCATATGGAATACAGGAGAAGTGAACTACACAAGCAGTGAATTACAAGAAACACTATAATGTTTCTTTCCCACCATTTTCCTTCTTTGCTGAATTCATCCATGACACTAGCAAGGTGAAGAATGACCCTGGATTCACATATGAGGCCAACACCAGCACGCCTATGACAAGGGAGAAAACCTCTCCAAGGAATGCTAACAATAGATACCTTATCTCAATGAAGAAAATGCAGGGTGTCACGACATTCAAATATGAATGATGCTGAACCAGACAAACGTTGTCCTTCGCACAAGACAAACCAGTCTCTGAACAAATGCAGAGGTTTCAAGGTCAGACCATTAGAAGAGCGTACCAAACGTCTGAAAGAGAACGGCATATGCTTCAGGTCTTGTGAATCAAATAAACATATGCTGCATGCATGCGAGGAGGTAATACAGTACACAGACTGTGGCAGTGATCGTCATCCCAGAGCCTTGCATGTCAACACCAATGTAGCAGGAGAGACCTTTCTCTCAATCTCCTGCAGTGGCTCATGGCGGGGAGAAGAAGGCGGTTCAATATTCTTTATACCTACAAGTATATACGTGAAGCACGGACGTGAAAGAAAACATCCCTTACACTCACTTCACATATTATATGCTATCCACACAGAAGGGAAGAGAAGAAAAAACCCACCATATCTACTATCCACACAAACGTACATTAACTCGTACAAACACACACTCTACTATCCACACAGAAGGGAAGAGAATAAAAACACACCATATCTACTACCCATACAGAAGGTAAGAGAAGAAAAAACACCATATCTACTATCCACACAGAAGCAAGAGAAAAAACACACCATATCTACTATCCACACAAACGTACGCGAACGCATACAATTCCATACTCCACCATCCACACAGAAGGGAAGAGAAGAAAAAACACCATATCTACTATCCACACAGAAAGAGGAGCAAAAACACACCATATCTACTATCCACACAAACGTACGCGAACGCATACAAACCCACACTCTACTATCCACACAGAAGGGAAGAGAAGAAAACACACCACATCCACTATCCATACAGAAGGAGAAAAATACACACCATATATACTATCCACACAAACGTACGCGAACGCATACAATTCCATACTCCACCATCCACACAGAAGGGAAGAGAAGAAAAAACACCATATCTACTATCCACACAGAAAGAGGAGCAAAAACACACCATATCTACTATCCACACAAACGTACGCGAACGCATACAAACCCACACTCTACTATCCACACAGAAGGGAAGAGAAGAAAACACACCACATCCACTATCCATACAGAAGGAGAAAAATACACACCATATATACTATCCACACAAACGTACGCGAACGCATACAAACACACTCTCTACTATCCACACATGTACGCGCGCACAGCAACACACACACATATATCAGTAAAGGAGCGTGTGTTTATAGTAACACTACTCCACATTCACACAAATTGACAGCTTGAATAGTGTCTAGTTTCTAGAGATCTGGTTAACCCTGAGAAGGAATTTTTTTCAACTTCAGATGCACCTCTTAATGTCTGCACCTTCCAGGCCGGGCACCACATACACATCTCCTTCTCCAATCATGGGCCCAATTCAAATTTGTGATGTTGTTGTTGTCGTGGTTGCTCTCGCAACTCCTCACAGTTTTCTGCCTGGGAAACTACAGGTATCGGTACTGGTGGTTGTGGCAGTGGCAGTAGCTGACGCAGTTGTGGTGGTGCTGCTATTGTCTGTGGAGAGTCCTCATCTCAGGCTTGACCTCTCACACAGTTTTCAGTTTGAGGTAAGACATGATCCCTCTCTTCCTTTCCTTTTCTTTTTCTCTTCTTTTTTTTTCTCTTCCTCCTCTTCAAGCCTGGCAGCTTCTGCTATGGCCTCCATGGCCAGCTCGTCTAAAAGACGCCTGGCGTACTCCAGATGCATCTGGAGTTCAAGAAGCTTGGCAATTCTGTTACTCATGTTGACTGGTCAACATTGGGTAGCCAGACTAACGATCGCTTCGCTTTATATCCCTCTAGCACGGACGTGAAGGAAAACATCCCCTGACACCAAAACGTACAATACCCATATTACCATCACATGGAACTCACGGACCTAAAAGAAACACTCACGTTAACTTTTATACTTACACAGATATACACTACCTGACATAGAAACGAAGTGTGGATAGGCACACTCCTATTTTCTGACATAAAACAGAGAAACGAAGTACTTATAGACACACCTCTATTTTTTAACACAAACACACAAATTATTTTGGCAATTGCGTTAGCATGTCTTTTATAGAGTGTTGGGCTGTTGTGTTGACGTGGAGTGATGGCAATCTTTTATCGTCTAAGATTGCGTCCCCGTCTGGAGGCAGGCTTTCCCACAGGATACAGTCTCCTAATTCGGAAAGAGGAGGACTCTTTCGTGTCTACACGACAGTCGACAAAGCCTCTGTCTGGTTCCTGCTGCTGTTGCTGCTGCTGCTGCTGCTGCTGCTGCTGTTGTTGTTGCTGTTCTCTCTGCTGCTTCTGAAGTCTATACTTCTCTGACCACTCCTCTTGTTCTTTCTTGATTTCTTCTATGAAGACCTCTTCTATCAGGTCTTCGGTCACTTTCAACATCTTGAAATTCTTCAGCTTTCAGTATCAGGTTTTGCCTGACACGGTGTAAATTCACATAAGATTCGTTCAGTTTGGCAAGTCTTGAAGGCATCTTCTCAGTTTGACAAGTTAACACTGGATGGCCAGACTGGAGACCGATCCGCTTTATATGGCTCAAACGCGGACGCGATAGAAAACACCCCTACTGGATTTTTGTTGGGTCGGAAAGCTATGATAGCTAATTTCATGGTAAGGGATAGAGCGAGGTCAAAGAGCATGTATACAAATTTTCTATAACAAGCCACAGACACATTTTTCAAAACATCATTTTTTATTTAACAAACAACTAACACCAAATTCATATAACATCAGCAAATATTTTTACTTAACTAACAATTAAATTTTTTTCCAGACTAACCTTTTTTGACAAGGTTGACAATGTTGTGAAGTCAAGTTACATTTCCACTGCTGGAAATCATGTGGCCATTGATGTACACTACGACAAATAGTTACAATAGCAAGATCAAATATCTAATGATGGACGGCAAACAGTTGACAGTTGAAATTAATAATGAAACATCAGGTATATGGTTTACCGCAGTTCGAGACAAGCTAAAACTTTCTCTTATCAGATCTGATGACAGCGGATATTTCGATTACCTCGAAAAGCTGAGCCAGAGGTTATTGGCGGAGTTTAAAAACTTTCATAATCCGATCAGTCAACAAAAATACACTAAACTTACAATCGATCTTGATCGGTCAAAAGTATATTTTATCGACAAAAAATATCCTGTTAACAAATCGCAAATAAAAGATTTATTTGAGTCTCGTCGCTGTGTGAGCGGTAAAGTAAAGTTTAGTCTCTACTATCGTGATGATGAAATATTTCTAATATCAACAGTAGAAACATTGATAATTGGTGATGAAATATAAATAATGTTTGAAAATTTCACTTACCTAATTTCGCCCGGTGAAGATGTCCTCTTGAAAGTGCTTAAGAAGAAAATTCTAACTGCCTTATATACTGCTGTTTTCTGGTAATTCCATGATGAGTCATTCTAATTTTCTTATAATCTTCATGTTTTTATTTTGCTCACACATTTCCATGTTTTATTTTGCTCACACATTTCCATGTTTTATGTTATTTTGCGTGGGTGTTTTCTGGAATGTTCTGAAACATGTATACTTGGCTTGGCTGATGAACGTATTATTGATTTTTTCAGGCTGTGTATCTGTTACAAGCAAAACACTGTAGATTTAGTAAACAGATATGTTTGTATAGTATTATTGATTTCCAGACTGCATATATAATGCAACATCTATTACAAACAAAATCCTGTAGATTTATTTTATAGTCTTTTGGAAGGCTGGTTGGGCAATTTATATATTTATTTGTTTAATAATCAAACAGATAACAGAATAACTGAGAATTATTTTTGTTTTGCCTCGCTGTGAAAGTGATTGTAGTAGTAGATAGAAAGGCTGGGGATGGGCTCATTTAATCTCAAAATATATTTGAGCTAGAACCAGCTTTTTAATTTTAGGAAAATCGTTTTTGGGTGGAATTTTAGGTCCCGAGAGAGTAAATTTATATTTGTTCTGAGAGTGGGGAGGGGGTTGGAGCCAGAACCAGCCTTTTCCCTTACTATTTTATGTACATGTATATTTTTCTTGTAACTCCTGGTACACGAACTTATCTAATTTTTATGGTTCTTATTTATGGCTGTAATGTGTATGGAATATCTTTCGTTAAGTTTGGCATGTGACTTGAGTATAATACTGCATAGGATATATAAATAGATGTTTATGTATGTGTCGACAATTTTAATCTTAATACTAAGTCTTAAAATGGCGCCTATGGCGTAGATTCTCAGTAACTAAAGGAATATCGATGTTTCGAGAATAATTATGTGGTTTTCGATTGGTTGTATGATGTCCCATAAATATGCTTAATTCGAAGGTGAAGACAATAGTTTATGCTGCCACATTGAGTCTATTTCGAAGTAGAGTCACATACGGTGTATATATAGAGAAAGTTAAGCAATCGGATTATTTCCGCTTTTGTGGAGTCATTCAGTCTTATTGTGTTCTTGTTGTAAGTTTGCAGACATGTTTTATGTTGTACTTAGATAGTATTCGAGAGGATAAACATTTGTTTGGACAGTTCAGTGGAAATAGAAAGCGCTCATTATTTGGACAATAATATTATTCTGGAACTGTTACAACTTATTAGAAGGAATTCTGGACAGCACCATCTTGACAACGTCACGGTTCTTGGATGACTAGTACATGTTAGGTATTGAAATTTATACGGAATTGTTCTTTTATTTAGGACCTTCATAGACCTTTATAAAGACTAGCTTGCATTCATTTAATAATACTCTAATTCCTCTTCCATTTTTCATTTATAACTTCGATAATTAAACGATTTGTTAAATTTTATACAACTTGTTAATTTTGCTTTTTTATGTTACTTAAGACTGTCACCATAGAGTCATAACAACAGTGACTTGTCAAACAGGTCATTAAAAGGTAAAAGCAGTCAGAAAAAGCAATCACCATTCTACATGTCCCTTTTTTGACTGTTAATAGCTTGGGTTATTTTGTGTTTGTTAGGTCTTTCAGCTTTATAATAATAACAATAATAAAAACTTTATATTATGAGGGTATCTCAGTATAATATACTATTCTCCATTGAGGCCTTTAGGATACATTGCGTTTAAAAGCCCAAAGTGCACCATTAAACACCTTATTTTCGAGGTATCAAACTGTGTGGTTTGGGTAAAAGATACATATTCGTTTGTACGCAATTTTGTGGTTCTATCATTTATCCAACAAATCAAACTGATTTTTATGTCTTTATAAATGATTATATCGACATTCAGTTCCACGCATTTACAAGCAAACAGATGTAAGTATACTGCAGTAATTAAGTTGAATAATTAAGTTTCTTAGATAAATTATTCACTGCTAACAGCTGGCATAAGTTTAGAGATCTTAAAGAAAATGGCAACTTCTTTTTCTAGACATGTCTGAGTTAACACATTTAATACCAATACGGTATTGTAATCTTAAGTAATTTGGTTCTCGCTTGTTTTTAAATACAACTATTAAACCAGAAAGTTCTCAACAATTATTGCAAACGTTTTTGTTCAAAACAATCCTGCTAAAATTGTCCTGTCGGATCCCATTGTTGCAGGGTGACCTTAACCTTGTGATCCAAAATTGTATCGATAAATACCGATGAATGCCAGTGTTATTAATGGGCGTATTGCAATGGCTTGGGCTGAAGGAATTGTTACTAAATTTGCTAAACATGAACTACAAAGAAACAGACAATGGAGACTATATTGAGATTAGGTCTCGGTTGGCTTGAAAATATCTACCCTTAAGCCAATTCAAGCTAAGTGCCTTTTCTGCACACATGATAAAGTAGCACTTCCAGGAGACCTGATTGGAATGAGCTTTGGGAAAACAGGACTACTTTGCTGGTTATTTGTTTAACAGTTAGTTGATTTGTGCAAAAACGTATACGTAAATGAGAATGCTTGGTGCTTTGGGAAATAAACAAGGACATGGACGATGAGTAAAATATGCATTTATTACTATACAGCAGTTATAAGTATATCAGGTTTTCTTTCTCAAAAAATTTTGCTTTCAAATTAAATTGTAATCAACTTGTTGCAGTGTACTTCGACATTGATTTACTTTTCCTGATGTAAATTTCAAATTTTCATGAAGATTTTAACGCACAGCATTACTAATGTTTCACTATATGAACTGAGGTCAAATTGGAGTTAATGTATTTCAGTGTGTTCAGTGACAACTGCCTTTTACGAAAATAGTCAATCCATACAATTTTGTCTCGAAGACATTTAGATCGGTTTTTAATCTAATGGGGAGTTCATTCCATACAATAACACCAGATTAAGGAAATGTTTCTTTTTTGGGGGTAATGTTAGTTAATTATGTAAGAAAGAGATGGAGCAATAACATCGACAAATTTATTTAAGATGAATGGACCAATCAGTTCCACTCTAGTTGATATCTTGGAATTGAACTTTTTGGATTTACTTGTTACATATGACATAAGTAGTGAATGGGGGCGATATAGTATCTATGGAAAATCCAGTAAAAAATGTGTCGCGGCCCTTGGGGGTCTATGGGACTTTAACATGGGTGGTTTACTCTAGGGTCAGTGGGAATTTAATATAGGGAATGTATAGCGACAATGGATTGGGGCTGTCTAGGGTCAATAGGAATTGGCGTCACGGTACTTGACACTGGCAACAATGTTGCAAGTGGCTCACCTCATTCGGGCAGAACACTGGCAACAATGTTGCGAGAGGCTGACCTGAATACGCACTACTCTCGGTAGGGACAAATGCAATAGAGACATATATATATATATATATATATATATACTTATATATATATATATACTTATATATATATATATATATATATATATATATATATATATATATATATATATAACACAACCATACATTGATGAACATCAATCTGTCACACCTAAAATATAAAATCGATTAAAAAAAAAATTTAGGGAAGAGAACAAATTTTTAGGAGGCAAATATCAAATATAAAATCGACTAAAAATTTTTTAGGGAAGAGAATAAATATTTTGGAGGCAAATATAAAATATAAAATCGACTAAACATTTTTTAGGCAAGAAAGAATAAATATCTTTTCGAGGCATATTAATGGCCCTGAAAAGGGCCTTTGGTTCTGTTTTTGTTAACACCATTCCGTTCACATAGAGGGCATCACATAGGTCTTCTTCTCTTCCTTAAACTTCGTCTAAGCTCTGGACTGTAGATGAGGACTCGCTTTAAGACAGCCTTGTCTCTCCACATAGATCCTTCTTTTCCAAACGTTCGTCTCGGTGATCTTGATGATTGTCCATGATGATTTGACACACATGGGTAAGTCCGTAAGAAACAGCATCGACGATACGAGAGTAGATGATTCAACGTTTGTCCACATCTTATGATGAGAACAGGTGAAGGGAATGAAGTAAACCGCGCTTATTTATAGTGGAAGAGCAGATCGAAACGGAATGAGATTTTTCACCAATCCAAACACGCGTTACAAAATTCAGTCACTGCGGAGTCTGTCTTCCAATCCGAGGAGAGTGCCTGTGACGTCACATTCCCTATAAAGGTAGCGTCTCTGCGCAGTGAATCAATGCGATTCTGTTTTTGAAACATGACAGAAACTAAGAAGACGATGAATTGGGGTGCACAGCCTTTGGAGACGAGAAGTGATGGTATAGCAGCGCCTACCAAAGTCAACACAGGTCTACTTCAAGAAGAGGTAGATTTTAATTGGGATTTAATGGGTTTTCTTTCTTCTTCGCAAGAATTTGTTCCGGTAACAACACCTTCACCACCTTCTCCTTCTTTACCACACGTCGACGATTTTAAACAGAGAAAAAAAGAAGAATTGGAGAAATTTTGACAGCAGTATAAAGAAGCAGAACAAGCTTTTCTCCTTCAACAGCAACAGCAACAGCGAGAAGAAGAAGAGGCAAGAAGGAAACGACAGGAAGAAGAAGAAGCAGCAGTGAAGAAACAAGGTCTAGGAGAGGAGGACAGAGAAAGTCAAACGGTGACGGTACTCATTGGCAGAGTTAAGGAATCTGACACAATTGTATCAGACTTCTTTATTACAACCCAAGAGAAAAAGACCTTCCCGAGCCAAACAACCCAACCCTGTTAGTATGCCTGAGATACCCGCCCAAGTGATTTCTACCAAATCATCGACAGGAGCAGGTCAAGAATTAAGCCTTGGCCGTGGCAAAGGCTTAAGGTAGTTAAAGCTGATTACTTCTCGTTCCTGAGTTTGTTTTGTTTTTTAAAAAAAACGAACACCCAATGGTCCTTGCAGGGCCACTCACTCTCGAAAAGAGATAATATTCATTTTGCCAAAATCAATTAAATCAATTAAAACTCAAAAATTCCTTCTCTACCCCATGATGTACGTGTGTGAGTGCATGAGTAGGTCCTTATCATGCTAAAATTCAAAACCAAGACACACACTATTTTTGTACAAATTTACAATCCAATTCACAACACAACACAACACTTTAAAGCATTCCTTAATTTATACTCTAGAATTAATTTTGTTTCTATCTGCTTACATTTACGATGGGTGTCTGGAACTTTTATGAACTATTGAAAATTATTAAACATTTTGAAAATATGGTCTGAAAACAGTGACGTCTGAATATTTAGGTTAATGATGGTATAACAAAATACTTCTTTCCTTGTTCCCCAGAACAGTGTTATACTAAATGACAAATGTATTAGGAATTCAGGTGGTGGTCAGTCACTAAATGAAAACATTATTAGGAATTTAGATGGTGGTCAGTGAATAAATTACCACTATTAGCAATTTAAATGGTCAGTTGCTAAATGACCACGGTATTAGGAACTTGGGTGGTGATCTGTTGATAAATTTATACATAAAAGGAGATACACAGTGCAAGCTTTAAAGTCAACTTCAATCCTTATGCCAGTCTATGCAGTACCGAAATTGTTAGCTATTAAATTCATTATAACGAGACATTATACCAGACCAGGCAGTACCGAAATTGTTAGCTATTAAATTCATTATAACGAGATATTATACCAGACCAGGCAGTACCGAAATTGTTAGCTATTATTCATTATAACGAGATATTATATCAGACTAGGCAGTACCGAAATTGTTAGCTGTTAAATTCGTTATAACGAGATATTATACCAGACCAGGCAGTACCGAAATTGTTAGCTATTATTCATTATAACGAGATATTATACCAGACTAGGCAGTACCGAAATTGTTAGCTGTTAAATTCGTTATAACGAGATATTATACCAGACCAGGCAGTACCGAAATTGTTAGCTATTATTCATTATAACGAGATATTATACCAGACTAGGCAGTACCGAAATTGTTAGCTGTTAAATTCGTTATAACGAGATATTATACCAGACCAGGCAGTACCGAAATTGTTAGCTATTATTCATTATAACGAGACATTATACCAGACTAGGCAGTACCGAAATTGTTAGCTGTTAAATTCGTTATAACGAGACATTATACCAGACTAGGCAGTACTGAAACTGTTTGCTTTTAATATCATTTACCCCAACCACTAAAGTTTTTAACTTTGAAACTAAAGTGTTTCACATAACACTGTGGTTTTAAACTTAATGTATCTCAACGGAGAAAAGTATATTTTACTGAGATACCCTCATAAAATAAAGTATTTATTATTTTATTAACCACTGCATATATATATATATATATATATATATATATATATATATATATATATATATATATATATATATATATATATATAGTCAATTATACGTCAAGAAACTTTTCGGATTTGAACAAAAAGTCGAATCTTGGCACCAAAGGTCAAGAACAGTGTCCCTTTTCTGATACATTCGACAAATTCCGTTAGTAACAGATCCAGTAATAACAATCGCATGTGGTACACAAATTGCCTCTCTCTCTCTCTCTCTCTCTCTTAAAATAAAAGAATAAAAGGACAAGCCGTCTGTTTATTTATATGGTACACAAACATACTCATCCCATATTCACACAAAATGCAAGTTTATTGTTAATAAGTGAAATTTTAGTGGGGCTTTATGATGAATAGGTAAGGCAGATGAATCGACAGATATAAGACTGACCGACAGACACAGATGAATCGACATACATAGATGGATCGACTGACAAAGATAGATCGACAAACATTTGTGGATGCAGCAACTAAATCCCATATACCGCCAAAATAATGGCATGATATTATAAATGGAAATATTTTGAACAGGTCGTAACACTTGACTTCTTTCCAAAATATAAAGATCCCAAATAAGCTTTATAAGAATCAAGCATGGCTCACTAGGTTTAAACTGAATTAATAGCAAAATAATAGTAACGTGCAGATTAAACGTGGTTTCTCCTTTTTTGGAATTAAACTCCTGGACTCTCAGTTTACTTTTCGAGCTACAAAATTCCAACCTGAAGCTAACTTTTTAAAACAATCTCTCTCTCTCTCTCTCTCTCTCTCTCTCTCTCTCTCTCTCTCTCATTTGTGGAAAAAGAACATATGATATCCAGTTGTATTTGCTAAATAGACTGAAGTAGCCTGAGGTAAGGGAGAAAAATATTTCTGGTTTGAAAATAAATCAAAGGTCCTTCTCTTCTCAGCTAAAATAATTGCTTTGTCCCTAAGCGTAGGTGTGCCAGATTGAGATTAGAAAGTGCTCGTATTCGACTAGAATAGTTTATAATTCTTCTGGGATGTACGTCTCCGATAACTTTTAATGTTTACTTGGAATCATGAGCTTCCACAGTAACAGCCTCAGTTGTTCAAATATGTAAACATTATTCCTGGTGGTGGCGGTTGGAATATTTTGCCCCCAAAATGACAAAATTCCAGCCAGCCCACAGATAGCTGGAAAATATTCTCGCTGTGATTCCTGTAAAAACAACTTAATATCTCCATATATTAGATGAAGAGAAGACGTGTATGCACCCAACCCTGAATTTATACCTAGACTTTTCATGTATGAAGATGATGTTTTGACAATATGTGCAAACACATGTTCTTTTTCCAGGTAATAATTCTGTTAAACATTGTGTACAAAACAGGTTGATGCAATTCAATATGATTGCCATCCAAGCCGTTTCTTAGATAATCTACTTGCTCTCAATTGACATGTTTCGAGTAAATTTTTTTTCTATCCTTTTATACCTATGTCTTTGATAGCGAAGAAAATCCTTCTAGCTTGCTATTTGTGTATTAAAATTAAATATATATTACCAAAAACATGTTGAAATATATTCCCAAGAATTTCCAAGTTTCATTTTGAGAAATTATATTATGATAAAATTAGACATTTATAAGGCAATGAAGGATAAAAGACCTGAGTGAACTAAACGTTTTTCCCTACCGGAACCGGGCGTCAAGCCTATAAACTAAGTAAAATAATGATTCAAACAATTTTTTGTAAAACTTAACAAATAATCTATTATCAAAGTTATAACTGAAAATATCAGAGGAACTTTCAGTATTATAAAGTGAATCCAAAATAATCCTGATAAAATTCAATGAAAGTAAAAAAAAAAAACAACAATAGTTCCGTATAAATTGCAAAACCGGAACTATCAAGAATCGTAACGTTGTCAAAATGGCGTTGTAAAGAACAACTCTGAATAATCCACAATAGTTCCAAAATAAAATTATAGTCCTATTGGGCACTTTCTATTTCCACTGAACAGCCCAAACGAATTGTTTTCCTCTCAAATATTATCTAAGTTCAACATAACGTCTGAAAACTGCATGTTTACAACAGGAACACAAGAAATAATGACTCCAAAATAGGAATGAGATTTGATTGCTCAGTTCTCTCCTTATATACACATATTACAACTATATTTCACATAGTACCCCCAGGTAAAATATATTACTACTCATTCCAATGTTTCAGAATACCTATTCCTGTGACTTAACTGATCTCATCCAATAAGAATTAACTTAATTCTTCTAATATACTACCTGATCGATTTGTACCATGGGAAAAAGGCAGAATCTTTTAAACATGATTACCAATAATTCTATTATTAGCAACTGACAAGCTGTAAGCATCTATTTATAGATCCTACGCAATTTTGCATTCTTTAATATACCTTACACAATTCCTAGTCACGTAGACAAAATCAAAAGATGATCAGTAAACTTAAGTCATGAATAAAAAAAAAATTAAAAATTAGATCGAATCACGTACAATGAGTTAAAAATATAGATATACTTAATAAAGAAAACTGCTGATCTCCAAATTCCCGAACTTTGAATGTTCAATACTGCTATCTTAGGATTTCAATCTTTAATGTGCTCCTGGCGTATTAACTTTGGGTTTATGATTGAAAAATGTAAATATATAATGAGACCCCAGTAAATCCAACAAAGTTAATAGTTCTCCTTAAAAGCACATATTTCAAACACGCTTGAGCATACGTAAATTTAGTTAATAACATCTTCAATGTATTAATTTAGAATTGTTTACGATAGTCTTAGCGTACTCTGATCTTCCCTAACCATGTCTAATTTTCAATATGGGGGGTTGTGGAAAATCATAGAAAGTGAGGACTATGTTTACAATTGATTTGTTATGGTTGAATATTTATATGTGTGTAGATGTAAATTGTACATACTCACTAATTACAAAATAAATCGCTTTATGTCAACTTTGTGAGTAAATAACTGGGCTTGAAAAAGTCAATCTAAGGTCACCGATTTTGCAGACAGATTACTAAAACTTCAAACATCGTTAGTCTGTTTCAGCAGCGAAAATTATGCCTGCTGCATTTAACAATTGGATTTTGTGTTGGTTGTATCCAATAAAACATAATTGGAATTGTGTTGCATGTATCCAATAAAACATAATTGGATGATTAATATACCTATACTCGTACGTGTTCAAAGCACTGTTTACTATACAGGTATAGAGGTAAAATGTCCAATATAAATACCTGAGCAAGAGATATTCTGAAGGGCAAGGAAATTTAAGAAAAGTGAATGTTTATTGCAAAAATACTTTCACAATATGAGTGCCTAAGATTAAAAAAGTTTACAACCCTGTTTGTTTTCAATAAACACTTATGGGTATTTGCAGCCCCTGTGACCCCACTACTTACAAATCTTGACTGAAAAATAGCTCATGAAAAGCAACACAGTTATTAAATATAATATTACTTTCACTTTTATTATAAAGAATTATGTGACAGGACAGAATAACAATTCATTGCAAAATGTAAGTAATGTCCCTAATACCAACTATTTTAATATAAAATTATTTAGTCATTGAAGAGTTTCCATCTGTATACAAGCCCCATTTTCTAATGAACATAACTATTATGACCAGAAAAAGGTTTCATCCTCTCAGCCCCCAAATAAAATGTGTATTGCACTGGTTTAAAAAATTAGTTTAGGCAGGTCGATATTTTGTTTTCTGCTATTATTTTAAACATTATATACATTTTATATGATTTTTGGGGGTAATTTTGTTACCACTGGGAAAAAAGTGATAGGGTCCGCAAAGAAAAACAGGCATGGTCAGCCGATCGCAAACATATTTTTAGGCTTAAAATAATATAGTTCGTGAGACAGTGTTCTCCATATTATCAACAATTACACTATAATTGAAACTGAAAATGTGGATAAATATAAATATTTTGGAAAATGTACTGAAAGATAATCTATACAATGTTATATAGCCTGTGTTTTTCGAAATCTTGTGCAATTTAAATCAATTTTAACATTTCACCTTATACCTATCCCCCTCGCAGAAGTTCATAATATATGTAGAGTGTCCCCAATGATTGTGACAAATGATATCAGATGGGTCAAAACTAGCGGATGTGAGGCTGAGGATGTTCTCACGCTTAAGATATTTAGATATTAAGTTATTTAGTGAAACTTGGCCAACGTCTAACATTTCCATGAAAGTGCCAAATGACAAAATAAAGTCAAGCTGTACTGCTATAGCATGGGCAGATGTACAAGTTTTAGGATGGGGATCGCAACAGTTTCCAAGTTATGAGCCATGGTGAAGTTCCCAACGATAGGGGCACAACCCTTTGCTGGATATATGTTCGATGTTGTCACGACAGACCCTTCAAACCTATAATGTGCTGGATAAACGTACAGTCAATATCATCACGCGTGAGGGGCTGATTTATTGGCCTATCTTTTACCCTACATGATTATCCTCTTGCATGGACGCCTGTTGGTAACTTTCACGGATTATAATCCACAGTTCACATGCATACATGTGAGCTTTCATGTGATATGAGGACAAAGTCATGTTGGGAAGAGGGCTGTCACCTATATCAGTAACAGTTACGACTCTATGGTCTTAAAGTAAGTCACAAAAAGATGCAAAACCAGCAAGCTTTCTAAAACGTAACAAACAAGTTAATTATCAATGTAATAATATGAAAATCTAAGAGGAATTTACAGTATTATGAACTGAAATTAAAATAATCCTGAAAAGGTTATATTAACGTCCAACAGACTGAAATGTTCCGTACAAATTTTAGATCCAAGAATTTACTGGTCTGCTAACAATGCTAATGTGTCAAAATGGCGTTGTCCAGAACTTCCTTGAATAATTCACAATTGTTCCAAAATAATGTTTTAGTCCAAGGAGCACTTTCTGTTTCCAATGAATAATCCAAACTACTGGTTTTCCTCTCAAGTAATATCTACATACAACATAAAATACATCTGCAGACTGACTTCAACATATGAAATTATAATCTAAAAAAGAATGAATTCAAAAAGAAATGAGATTGATCATTTCTCTCCCTATATGCTGCTTCAACAGTCTATTATGACTTTATATGCAATGTACCCTACGCGATAGATCTAACTACTCAATCAAATATTTTACAATATATATTCACGTGATCTAACCCATCAAATGGGAAAGAACTTATTTCTTCTAAGAACCCACCTAGCCGACCTGTCCAATGGGAAACAGCCCAAAACTTGTCAATAGATTTACTAATGATTGTATTATTAACAGTAAACACGTTCGTAAGCATCTATTTATAGATCCGATGCATGTTTACGTTCTCAATATCTGGACACAGAACCCAAGAACGTATGAATTTTCAACTAAAGATAACAACTACAATTTAGAGTCATGAATAAAAATAAAAATAGATATACATAAATAGAAAATCTCTATTATTATTATTATTATTATTATTATTATACTGTTTGTGTGTATGTAAGTATAGCACGTGTGTAGAAACATTCCGACACTTTTCGCTAGATAGCAGGGTTGTGTTTTTGGATAGTGATCAAAAAGCGGTTGCTGGATTGCAGCTTATATCGCAGAACTGCAACACGTCATTTATTGATCAGGTAAATCCAAGAGGGATCTCCTGTCAAGTGTGCCACAGCTCATTGCACAAATAGGCCAGATTACTCACTCACGTACGCACAGAAACCAAAGCAGTTAGTGACATCATGGACATCTTCGATCTCGAAGAACATACAACAGTGTGAATATGTTTATATATCTCACAGAGCACTTTTGTAATTATATTTCTATATTTTATTGGTGTTTTGTACTTGTGGTGTTGTGCTTATATGTCGCCAATTCGGTCAGCACGGAACAGTTCTATTAAATCTTCCTATCAGATCCAGAGCCCCGGGTGGTCTAACGAGTTCGCCTCACATTTGTCTATGCGAGTTCGAGTCTTAGCTCGACCAAAGAAAGCCAGTACCTTCCTGTGGATCGGTGGTTCTTCCCAGATTCCTCCTCCACCATGTACAGCCTATCATGCGCTGAAAATTCGCGTTAAGGTCTCACTGGACAGTTTATCTGGTGAATTTTCATCCGACAATGACCTATTGCAGAAAAATGAGAATAATTTTACACTGAAGATACAAATAAACACAAACTAATGATTTTTGTAGAAAGCATGCATGTGAGATTTTGACTGCGGCAATCAGGTTAATTTCTTACACAACTGGTGGCTTTTATACTGAACCAACACTGCCACCAACCCCTCTTTTTTACATTCATTTTTGACAGCAAAGAGCTATTTTGACTATTTTCCTGTGACAAGGCACCTAAAAGAATCAATATGTGCCTTATGCATGAATAAAGTTCACTAGTACTATAACAAATTAGCATACTATTCATCACCCCTCAACCATCTCGATTTTTAGATATTTACCTCTGTAGCAGACGTACATAAATACGTAAGCCAAGTCGGTTGTTCATTTGCAGCCGAAGTTACGCATTTGATCTCCAGTGCTAGTCTAACTGTGACAGGCAGTCACCAAACAAGCCAACCCATTTTCAAGCTTAACTCAAAGTAAATCTAAACCACATTACAGATTTAGCTTCTGTGTGAATTTATAAATGCTAGGCTTATGATAATTAGGTTCATGCCTTCTACCTTTGAAAATTAGGGAGGTGTCAAAACGAAACTATCCAGTGAGACCTACCGGTAAACCCCAAAAAACGAAAGCAAACCAACAGATCCAATTCCATTTCCGGCTAATAAGAGGACACAATCCAGTGTTCTATACCCACATGCTGCAAAAATAAGTATTAACGTTATTACCAAATGATCTCCTTTAGTTTGACATGGCCATCACAGAGGATCCATTGTTACAAACATATCTTATTCACCATTTTTACCAGTAACTGAAAACACATCATGTAATTAAACTACATTGGATATATGATATATGCTTCTCTTAACAGACTATCACTAAAATATATATCTGCAGAAGGAAAGGGCATACAAAATTTTTTACCACTGAATGTTGAATGCAACATTAATTGTTACAAAATCTCCAGCAACAGCTCCTGGATGCTGCTTATAGCTCTTATATGTACACATAAATGTATCAGAGCATAAATCTTTGTGTGTAAACGATGTGAATCGCAAATATTCGCAAAGGAACTAAAAGTATATTGTCATTACATCTAATAAGGAGGAAGGTAGTTCGTTTTATATTTTTGGGAAAATAAAAGAAAATCACAATGACCCACAATCATCAATGACAACAACAACAACAATATATACTACTACCACTATTACTACTAATAAATAAATAAAATAAATAAATAAATAAAGTGAAACATGTCTTAAGGGACCCAGTTAATGTGCTCTCCTTAAAGATGTGTACATCTTACAAGTGCAGATAAACTATCTTGAATGATTTTGTGGTTTCTAAAAAATATATTGGAATAAGAAAAATGTTGATGACCCACCAATGCATATCCCCCCACTTATTATTTGTGAACAGACTGAGGTTGAAGTTAATTATGTGCCTGATTTAGTCTTCCTAAGACCATCTAGGAACTTAAGGCCAGCCAAAGATTAATCCTGGGAGATTAATGACCATTAAGTGTATATATTGTTAAAGGGTTGGGACCTCAATGATTTCAAAGTTGTGACCCAGAGGCCACATACAGGTAAGCCACTGGGATCATGCGAGCCTCGGGGCAGAAGTTGACTGTGTGAATGTTCTCATTTCATTTTGACCAGTAAGTGTATATAGGTTGTAGGGATGGGATCTCATTGGTGTCCATACTGACGTCCATGAACTAAGTCGCCACACTTGCGGCATGACCACTTGGCACTAGCGCAAAACCCATATTATATATTATGTAACGGAGTGCATGATCTTGTTTTGGGGTTTAACACCATTTCTCAGCAAGAGGTACGCTATACATGGCGACCAGTATAACTGGTGGAGGAAGAACCCAGAAAAACCCCAGAAAGAACCACCGACCAATGGGAAACTACTGGCAAGCATTCTCACATATTCACACTGGCCAAGCCTCAGACTCGAACACATGCGGACAGGGGTGACCCAGAGTGCATGATTAAACACACCAATTTTTATTTGACTAAATCATATGCTTTGCATGGTACTGAACAATTTTGAAAAAGCACTTTGACCCTTAACCCAATACCAACAGCCGGCGAAAGGGGGGGGGGGGCAGAGGCAAAGTACATTTTGCACCAATTTACAACATGAGGAATCATATTTGCAAGGTTCTCTCAATATTCACCTGAACATGTAGGAGGAGACAGAGTAAGGGATGGTTGGACGTACGAATGGTGCCAATCAATATATCCCTGTCACTTTTTAAAAAGTGAGAGTATGAAAATCACAATTCAAACTGGCAATCTGGACAAATTATAATGAAATTATACAATCTTCAGTTCTTTGAAGAACATTATTCATTACCAAAATAATTATAAAAATATAGATAAAATATTTTAGTTTGTGAATATAGTAACATGTTACTCATTCATTTACAACTGAATTTTTTTTTTTTACAATGCTTATGTAAGAGTTCTTTTAATTATCTGAATTTTGCATGGACTGGAAAGTGCTGAGTGGTGTATACACAATGAGCAGCTGATCAATGAAGGTGGCTATTGACACATGTGAAAACATTCTCAACTCCCTTTGTTGATAATGTCCCTTGATTTTGGTAGGGGTAACTTCCTCAAGTAACAATGTAAAAGGCATCTGAGAATGGTTACATTCAATATGTCAAAAAAAAAGTAGCAACAGGGCATTGAATATATGGTGAATACTGCATCTATGGTTGCAATAATAATAAAAACATGTTTAATAACAACAATAATAATGGTTTTAGATGCATCAGTTTAAATTTTCAACATGATGGTCATTTATGGTGAATTTGGCAATACATTAACTTAATTCCATGACTAAAAGCTGTTTCATTCACATATGTGTACATTAATGAGGTGTATGGATCAGATGCATTTCTCTACATTCATCTCAACAATACAGACCTGCAGAGAAATTTTCACATTTTGTTGACAATAAGATGGCCTCCATGTTCATGACAATGTTTAATAAAAATAATAATAATAATAATAATAATAATAATAATCTTAATCTTTATTTAATGATAACACATCTGGTCATGACAGACCCATCTGTCATGTGGTCCTCAAATTTTGTAATAGGTGATGTCTTCCTTCACATATGTACAAAGTTCACCACAGTGTGACTATGCCTGCATGTAGGCCAAGCATTTATTTGGAAGAAGAAGAAACTGCATGTCAAAAATTTGGTGTGGAATATAATAAAAAGTGTAAAAAGTTATTGTATGACATTGTGCAAAGAAACTTTAGCTCACTGATTCAATTGGAATACCTAGTATACAAACAAAGATATGATAGATAGTGATGACAGTGAAGATAGCATGAAATGTGATGATGACAGTGAAGATATTGATAGTGATGATAACAGTAAAGATAACACAGCAAATGATAGAGATAACATTGAAGATTACCAGTTAGAGAAATCCCTTCAGTATAGCAATATACGATGACATCCACATTCACTGCTGCTGAGAAGAGATACTAAAAAATGTAGTAATTCAGTTTGCCCTATGTGACAAGTTTACTAAAAATATATTTGAGTATAAAAGATTACAATCCATAGAGAATGTGTTCAAGTGGCATAGTACGTTTGACTTGAATGGATACATAGGTAAACGAGCCCCTGTGGCCGAGTGGTCTAAAGCACTCACCTTTACCAATCATTGCCATCTCAGCTCAGCATGGGTTTGAGTCTTGCTTGGCCAATGTGGGTATGTGAAAAAACTTGTCAGTGGCTTTCCGTGGGTCAGTGGTTCTTACAGGGTCTTCCTGGGTTCTTCCTCCACCAGTTATACTATCCATGTACAGCCTATATTGCACTGAAAAATGATGTTAAACCCAAAACAACAACTGTAAAAAGAATGGTGTTACAGCTGTTGTAAAAGTTTATAATGCATTATTAGGGGTAATTGGGCCTAAGCCCAGATTGGAAGAACTTTTACCCATGTCAGGGCCTCACTAATCTGGTTTGGATTGGGAAGAAATGAACACTTATTTAGCATAGCCTGATTATAATATTATGAAAATCACATTCTTTGGTTAAAAAAAAAGTACCATACGATTCATGCCATAAAATCTTGTATTATCATCTGGATTATTAAATGTTCAGTTTCCCCATGTATACAGAAAGTTCAGTATCACAGGAACATAACAAATACAAGGGTATTTGTCTTGGAAAATATGAACTTTGTGGTGGAAAATGCCATTATGAATACTGTAAATCACATTTGCTTGTATTATATGTTGACAATGGTGGTGCTCAACCATGCCCGCAATGCAGCATTGGAGTTAAATCACATAATCAGTCAAACGCGTGGATCTGTACTTGAGTATTATCATGCACACTGACAAAAGCTTGTCAATGCAAATGTATAAAATGTCAAAGGAAACATCCTCACAGAAAAAAACACCCAAAGAAAAAGACAGAATTTAATGACAATATATCCAGAATTAAAAAGTGATTTAGTTTCTCATCCTGGTAAAGTAGAAATGATATCACAAAAATTAATTTGCTGAATAAACAATTAGATAATGTTTTTCATTATAAATGAGCCAAGCCTGTTGTGAATGAACTCAAAAAATGTGCACAAGACCAAAGAATAAGGTTACAGAGGGGCATCTTTGCAAGCCAAGGTACCGACGTATTAATCCTATCTACACCTTGGCGGATCGATCAGATATTTCAGTGCTTTGTCCTATCAACATCTATTGTAATTCAAGAGCTGTCCTCGTTAGTATGTAATGCCAACTAACCAATAGCATGTAACAGTGGTGCATTGTACATCAGCCAAAAATTGTGGAGGCAACTGCTTTCAAAAGGACACTTTGTAAGTTAAACACTGAAAGTGTGACTATGTACCAGAGAGAAGCCAATACAGGTGTATTTGCAGGAAAGGATGTATTCGTACACACATATACCAGCAGTGGAAAATTGCTTACTTATGAGTCCATTGCAGTTGTGTGCTCCCCTTTTGTCTCGATTATGTAGGAACAGTGTTCAAATTTGAACAACCTGAGTTTGATTGGATGCAGTAGCTTGCCGTCGTGTCCCATGAAATTCACTTACCCGAAGCATCAAAATACCTGATCAATCTGCTAAGGTGTAGATAGGGTTAACACATCACAACTTTGGCTAGCGAAGATGACCAAGGGGTGTAATTAAAGCCAATATACTTCTAATGTTAGTACTTTCCCAAGAATAACCAAACATCATTACAGTTACATATAAAAATTCCATCACGGGCCAGGCGAGCTTAAATTGTCACTGATGGATAAGAATGTTGCTTTATCACAGCTACTACTCTCATTAAGGCCACCATGTATCGCAGCCAAGTCTAAGTCGAAGAGATTTTATGAAGCATGCATCCAGGAATCAGATCAATATTACACATACATGCAACACCATTTGAGTCTGGGTTCAAGGTAAATATTGTTCTCATAGTAGACTTTTTCAAGCTGATTTTCTTCAAGAAAAGACCAAAAGAAACCAAAATCTCACACGCTTATTTTCACATTTGTGCCCAATTGATCTTTAGTCTTTAGTCATAAAGACATTGATGTTATCAATAATGAAACTGAAAAATGTTTTGAAATAATTCTTGAAAAGATTGGTTATTACACCCACAAAAGTTGAGGATGGACACTTTCCAGATATGTAAAAGTCCATGTAAGGTTCCTTTATTAGTCTTTTCATGGGTCAATTTATATTCCAACACCATTGCATATTCTGCAATGGGCAGTGATAAATGATAATATTTTGAATGGGGGAACCTGTCTGTGCTGCATCCTGCAAGTAATAATACAGATCAGTCTGGAAAGATTGAAGATTTGCTCTGGATATAAATCATTAAAATGTACAGACTTTTCCACAATTCTGAAAATCATAATTTTCTAACATTTTTATAGGCTCTAAAGCAACTATTCCCATGACCATCTACAATTCTGCACACGTACAAGAAAAAAATATGGTGACAGGACCTATGAAAGGCCTTAGACAAATTATTTACTGGTACAGCATGCAACTGAAAGAAAGTTATCAAAGTCGAAAACAAAGACTAGTGTCTTTAACATGTTATTTAACATTAACTAATTAACAAGAAGAAACATTTATACACTATATGATACTGGTATAATTGGGGTAATTGTTCAGATTTTCATGCATTATACTGCACTGTGATACATAAGGCAGGCTGTTCATATCAAGAGTCAGTAAATCTAAAACAGTTTGGTTTTAGCCATGTAAAAACTGCCCAATATACCAAGAGCTGCTAAATCCAAAACATTTTAGTTTTTTTTTTTCATGTGAAAACTGTGCAAAAACATACACGTAGTGTTTTACTATGGTCTGTGATCTATAGTCCAAACTGACAAAACTTAACTGTTACATTAAAGAAGACATTACAGAAGTGTGAACATTAAATAACACTTGTACCAAATGACTTACTGATGTGTAATTATACATGGTGTATGTATGAATCAATAATTAGGTTTTATAACAATTTCCTAAAAATAGCATTTCACTCAAATGCCCTCTATGCTTATTCATTAAGCACTCTATAAAATGCACATTTATTAACTTGTTGCAATTCTTTGGATGAAAAGAAATGTTCTTTTTATCTTGCTTTTAGAAATGGTAAAACAATGTAAAATATACCCTGGATGATTTGCTGGCATAAAAGAATATGAAATTTATTCCCTATTCATCTTTCCGGTAAAAACAGGCACCTGAAGAAACAATCAGTCTTGTTATGATTCCCGTCCCAACAGATTCTGTGATGATGATTGATGTCACTGCATTTTATCAACTGGAGCACTAATCTTCTAGATCCAAAGACTTAACAAGACCACTTTCTGCATTGGTACCTGTGAAATTCAGTCTTAATAACAGTTAAGACAACAAAAAGTTGTGGCTGCAATGGACAGATGTCCAGAATACTCAAGGGCTGGCACAGAAAAGGTTTCCACTATTTTTATTCTTCTGGGATACAAAAAACAAAATGGATCAAAGCATCCCTTTCGCTTTCCTCATTGGTACATGCATGAATGCCTTATGCCAGTCTCCAGACCAATGAAGCTCCAAGAGAATGTTGAATACCTGGTCCAGTGTTAAATTCTTATTGCCACAACCCCATCTGTAACAGAAAAACCCCTAAAGATTTAAGGTTGGAATTCATATGCATGTCACACATTCATGAGAAAACTTTATATTCTGAAAATCATCACATCATAGTGACAGTAAATTCTGTACAACAAATATCTTTCAAAGTTTTAAAATACACAGTGATCAGCTCAATGAATACTGACTATAAGCATACAATGTTACTAAGTTACTCTCAAAGTGAAGAACATTATCATGAATTAAATTGTTGTCTTGCTAATTGTGAGAAATTACTATAATCAGTATCAGTGATTGCAGTCATAGTTCCATTCAAACTCCATCTAACAACAGTTTTATGGATGCTGTGAATTAGTCAACAGGGCATTGGGTGGCCGAGTTATCTAAAGTGCTCGCCTTTAATGATCACTGCCATCTCACCTCTGTCCGTGTGGGTTTGAGTCTCTGGCTCGGCCTATGTGGGTATGTGAGTAGCTTCCCATGGGTTGGTGGTTCCTACCAGGCTTTTCCCAGGTTCTTCCTCCACCAATTATAGTGGCCACAATGTATAGCCTATCCTGTGTGGAGAAATCGCATTAAACCCAAAACAACAATTAGTCAAAGATTTCACATGGAATTATTATCCATAAGTACTGAACATACCTTAGATATTTGTCCAGTGGCAGCTTTGCTGTCCGAAGATTGTCACTGGTGGCTCTGGCAAATGATGCTGGCTTCTGTCCATGTGTGTCCACCAGACCTCCAATTATGATGATATCTTCACCGTTAAATTTCTCAAGAAGATTGGGAGAATTTGGAGTCAAGTACACAAGTTTTTCACAGGGAAACAATTCAAGATAATGTTTCTCTGTACGTTCCAAAAAAGAATTATCACAATGTGTACCCTCAACTTTCTTCAGAAGTTTGCAATAAAGTCCATTTGGATTAATATTGCAAGCAATCATATTAAACGGTGTGATTGCCCTTTTATTGTTAGAATAACACAGATTTAGCTGATATATCAAGCTCTTGATTTCTTTAGGTATCATCATATCTTCATAGCCCATATCAAATACAATAGTAGGATTGTCAAACAGCATAGCATTACAAAGCTTCTTTTTATTAAACTCGTCTATCATTCTCTCAGAAATGAGTGGGAATTTTCTTATCTCAGATTCTGTCCTATTTTCAAGTACTTTAAGCCTCTCTCTTTTTTTCAGTTGTTCTTTTTCTTTCCTACGTTCCTTAGTTGAATGATGCATTAGGTATTTTAAACGCTTAGTAAATGATGGCATCTCATAAAGTTCCAGCCAAATATCATCCGTCATAACTTGAGGAACCTGAAAAATAGTTAATTCTTTCATTTTATTCTTTTTGTTAAGGTGGCTGAAATTGCCTTTTCAGCCAATTATTCAAATAATTTATTTTCCAATGTGGAGCAAAGTTCAATAGGAATTCAGCCTCCAGACAGATACAAGATTACCTCATTAATATACATCGATCTTGCTCATAATTATACTCATCCAACATGATGATAATATTGGACTACTTAACAAGTTTAGTCAAAAGATCAGAAACAACAGTTGCCAGTGTTGACAAGCTCAGCCAATCAGATGCATGCTATATTATTAATATGCATGAATTTAATTTATAATCATACTCGACCAAGCTCTTAAATACAACATAGGCTTAGTTTATCAAGCCTCTTCAAAACCCTATTAAAAAATATAGTCTCTAGAGTGGTATAAAAACCTCAGCCAATCAGATGCAAGATCACCTCATAAATATTCATTGATCTCATATCTTGAGCTGAGATGCATCAGCTCCATTCGCAAGTATCTTTCAGTTGATGTCACTAAAACACTTGTGTGTTCCTTAGTACTTTCAAGACTGGACTACTGTAACTCAATTCTGTCTGGTTTGTCTCAATATCTACTCCAGAAACTTCAGAAAGTTCAAAACACAGCTGCTCAGATCATCCTTAGAGTACCACGATCAGAGCATGCCTCCCCCCTGCTCTGTACCCTATACTGGCTATCCATACGATCCAGAATTAAACACAAAATTTGTTGTCTGTGCTACGTTTCACTGACGGTCTCCAGTCCAACTATCTGACCTCACCCATGTGTACACACCAGCAAGATACTTACGCTCCTCTTCTGACACTCGTATTCTCATTATTCCCACTATGAAAATGAAATCATGTGTACAACGTTCTTTTACATACCAGGGCCCAGCAACGTGGAACGAATTGCCTACTGAACTTAGACACAAAGACACAATGATCTCATTCAAGAGCGCTCTTAAAACTCACCTATTTCAACTGCAAGAACAGACTTAAAGACCTAATAATGTTTCCTTACCTTAAATATTTACAGCAAGTATTCTGTTTTCTAATTTCGTGTTGTTTGTTTTTATTTTTGTAATCATATCATTATATATGTTTTTTTAAGTGTTGTCAAATGTTGTAAAGCACTTAGAGCTTCTAAAGATTAGGTGCTATACAAAGTCCTCATTATTATTATTATTATTATTATTATCATCTCACTTCCTACAAAAAAAATCATCCAAAATCTTGATAATATTGGTATACTTAATTTCCATGGGTGATTAATATCAGGTTAGGTCTCAAGTGGTCTAAACAGTTCAGCCAGTTGAAGAATGAACAAACAATTGGCCAGGCAATTCCACCTCATCAGATGGGCAAGCTTTTATATGGTGAAATATTTCAATATAGTCTTTGTACACGTGAGTGTGAGTGTGTGATTTGGATGTTTAACGTAGCTTTAACAATTTTTCAGTCATACCGCTACGATGTCTGCAGTGTGGCAGTTTACAGTGATGTCTAGCACTGGGGCATCATGCCGCAGACATGTAGCATGATGTCCCACCCAGTCAAATTATCCTGACATCAGGTTGACCAGTCCTAACACTAACCTCTTAATGCTGAGCACCAAGTGAGGCAGCTGTTAGTACCATTTTTGTATGTCTTTGGTATGACTTGACCAGGGATCGAACCCACAACCTCCTGCATCAGAGGCAGACACTCTAACCACTAGGCCACCGGAGCGGTGTCTTTGTACACATTTGTCACTGTAAGTTCTCGTTGGATTGTAATCTGAAGGTTTAATTTCAACTATTGGTACAATCAACAAACTTATGCTCATTATTATTACAACTGCACTAAGTAAGATATTGATGATTCTGAAACAACTGACGGATATCTGTTTATAAAATATCATGAATTCTGGGAAGATAAATTGTTGATGGGTAAGTTGATTTTGTTGCCAGGTAGGTAAAATTTATTTTCATTTGTCTGGTGGGCAAATGGAAAAAATTAAATTTGCCAGAATGTTTGAACATGGCTGGAAACAATATACAATCTACTTTAATGAATGAAGATCCATGGAACAGTAAAAAAAAAATCTGGATTAAATTTTGAGCAAGTGACACAAATCTCTACATGCAAAACATGGCTGTGCTCCAGGTGTAGTCTGCTGAAAAGGACAGAAAAATCATACTTTGTGTGGACGTTTTATCTTCATTAATTCATATTCTAACTTCAAGTTATGAAGTTTCTTCTGCTCTTCAGAATTAAACATCTGTATCCTCTCCTTTGCTGAAAGTTTCTTGTAACTGTCATCACTATCATCTTTAATGACCAGAGGAGACCATGACAGACAGTGGGTGGAACCGGGAATTGCTAAAACCAGAGGGTTTACTGATGCTGGACGGCCTAAGGAGATTCTTCTGACCAATATTCTTATTGCCATTGCATTAACCTGAAAAGAAAATTTGAAAAATTGCATATAAATATGAAAGAATGAGGCAGACATTCAGAGCTGTATTGGTTGAAGCCTTCAACCAAGATATTCAAGGAATCTAACAAATACTTATTACTTTATCTTAGAAAGAAAGATATGTCTACATGCAAAAAGACAAAGTACAGTATTTGCAATACCAAACATTTTGAGATATAATTCAAAGAATACAATTTTTTGAATTGAGGAATAAACTATTGTACTGCCAACCTGTAAGTTAATACTGTCCTATTCCAACTGCAACAGACTGCTGACAAATTCTTTCATACATAAATCAAAATCCTCAAAAGCACTGAATCTTCCCTGAAAAATTTGTTGGCCCTCTGAAAAGCATGCACAGTAAGTGGTGTTTAATAAATACCAAGTGACAAGACAAATTTAAAGTACAATTTTTATTGTATAATTTAAACCACTTTGAATTGTTAAGACCCAAATTTATTTCCTTCTCTTTTGCTGTTCTGTTTCCCCCTTGTCTTTTGGCTTGATTTTACATCTTTTCCCAATCATTGTTAATTTCACAACCTCTCTCTCTCCATGTTGCAACTTGAACCTACAATTTTTTTTAACCTTCTAAATACATTAATAAATACCTAAGAATATCTTCATCACAACAGGACTTTCATAAATGTTGATGTATCTGCTTGACATAAACATCCTTGTCAGGAGAACCATGTCTTACCATGACGTGTTCAAAAAACAACCACATTTTACTAAGAGAATTTGATCACTCGTGGTTTTTTCAATATGCGGTATTGTTTATATATAGTTGGGGGGGGGGGGATATTGCATGCATTGTGAAAATCTGAGTATAGATTTACATCTTCAGCAATTTTGAGCAGTCTTACAATGCCACTTTCTCTTTCACAATAGAATTTCATAACTAGATACCAGTTTGGAATGGAAATGCCAAAGTTGTATAGTACCATGGGGGAATATTTGACATGTATATTTAAACTTAAATATCTCACTAACCACTGATCACATGGAGTCAAAATTTCAAATACATGTACTGCATATATCATCATACTGTATAATTTAGAGGTATGTGTGTAACATGGGGGAATCAGGTCTACCTTTAATATTGACATTTCTTATGCTGATTTTTATTTTCTAGGGAATGTGATATTGAACATTTCATAAATAGTAAAAGTTACTATTAGAATGTATTGTCCAGTAACATGTTTCTACAATCACCTATTTCCATGGATATATATTTCAGGAACATGTTAAAGCAAGCCACAAGGTGTATAATTCCAGAACACATTACGTAGGCACTTTCGCATATAATCTTTCAAACCTACATAATGTCTTTCAAACAAGGATAAGTGGACAATTCAGTCTTAGTGTCTCCTCCAATGGTACTAATCTGCAGCCATTCTGGTGCATGCAATTATTGCTTATTCACACAAGAAACTAAAATGCATGATTCAACAAATCTACTTGCCCGACAGCCAGAACAAGTTCAAATTCAGCTCAGGCAAGCTCAAGTTTGCAAGGTACTTGAGAGAGAGTGAGAAAGAGGACTCATGTTCAGTTCATACCTGTAATGCTTTATGTTCTGCAAGCTTTATGCACTGTGATTTTGCCACAGTACATATACATGTATTAGAACCTTAACTTTGTATTTTTATGCACAGCATTTTCCAATTACATACCTGTCCACATTTTATTTCATTTACTGATCTGTTTTTTCACATAATATACTGTCAAGTTCTGTCATTTCCATCTTGTCCTTAATGTCAATGCCAGTCTAGCATTTTCTCATGCAGACACCTTATCTTGAATATTTCCTATTCAAAGCAAGCTTTGACAAATAGGAACTAAATATTGAGATTTTAACAGTTACATTTTAATTGTAATATTTGTAATGTATATGGAATCTGCTGACTTTCAGGTCCTAACCTAGCAACAGGCAGTCTGTGAGCTCCAAATCTGCAGAGTGTAATAAACATGGCAATATGTTGCGGTTCTCATACAATGTACACAGATTTGAGAAAAATAGAAGTCATGTCTTCGTAGAAGAGCTGTGCAAGGCTCTCTCCAAACTTTTACTATCAAAAATAGTTAAATATTAGAAAAAATTATCTCTTCTCAGTTCACTCATGAACATATTAATGTTGTTATTGTTGTTGTTGTTTTGAGTTTAATGCCATTTCTTAATGTAAGATAGGCAACACAGGATGGCTAGTATAACTGGTGGAGGAAGAACCTGGTAAAACCCTGGTAAGAGCCACCAACACACAGGAAGCTACAGGTATCCTTTCACACATATTCACAATGGCCAAGCCTGATACTCAAATACGTATTAATGAACTACATGTACCTCCCAAATTTGTACATTATTTCAAAGTGTTCTATTGTTCAAGTTGTCAATGGAAAAATCAAAATAGAGAATTGATACTATGGCAGTATCTTTATCTTATCGATTTGCTACAACCAACAGAATTTTGAAGATTAAGCATAAATGTCCAATGCCTTTTCATACATATTTATTACTACACCTTAAATTAAATCTTACTAAGAATTAGATTCTGGAACCTCCAATGCAAAAATGCTTCAACATCAAACATCCCCAAAATAGTACAAGTAAATTTCAGGCTGTCAAACAGCTTACTATTGCTTGACTGGTTACTCTAGCTACTTTCCAAACTTTCAGCACAATATTTCTGAATCAAACTTTACAATAAAAATTGAAAAGTAACCACCTGTATACATTCCTGTGTACGTATGAAGCTTTTGGCAAAAGTAGATAAGTATCAATTATTTACTGAATCATGTTAAATAGTTTGCAACAGATGGTAAAATACCCCATCTGTGGTCTGATCATGACTGGCCTTCTGCAGATTATGCCAATGACATCTCAATTATCATGGAATTACAATATATCAGTTTTGATCACAGTGGGTTGTATCATACCTTAAACCGTACCTATAAATCTTACATGCACCATACAATACTACCAGTAAATTGTAGACTGCTCTGGTGGCCTAAGTGGTTAGAGCATCTATCTCTGATGCAGGAAATTGTGGGTTCAAACCCAGGCCAAATTATACCAAAGACTTATTAAAAAAATGGTACTAACACCTGCCTTGCTTGGCATGCAACATTAAGAGATTAGTGTTAGCACTGGTTGGTCTGGTGTCAGGATAATGTAACTGGGTAAAACAGGCTGCCACAAGACTGCAGCATAATGCCCTAGTGCTAGACATCACTAGAAACTTTGCAGACATTGTAGCGATATGACTAAAATTCTTAAAGCTATGTTAAAAATCTACATCACACACACACACATACACAGGCCTTTTGTAATCTTAAATGTACTATATCATAATACTATTAAATTGTAATCTTATATATATATATATATATATATATATATATATATATATATATATTTATATATATATATATATATTAGTAAATTGTAATGTAACATTTACTATATAATACTATTGTACCTTAGTCTGAATATACCTCCACATTTGTGTGTACCCCCTACCTTTTTAAAAAACGAAAAGTACAAATGTGATAAAAGATGCACAGAATTTAGTTCATTTATTGATTTATAATTTCAAACCTGATTATGCCCAGGTGGGATCCTAATACTGTTAACATCAGGGCGTTTCATTCCAAATAAAAGTTTTGTGTAAAAGACGACCCTGTTCACCAGTCATTTCCAGTTCCTGAACAAGCCCATTTTCAGTGAAGGGGTGTATGTATGACTACACATGTATGTATCTAGAAGGAAAATACTATGTCGTCTGCTTCCAATATTTACAATTTTGAATCAGCCAAAGGAAAGGAATGAACTATAAATTTGTCTTTCACATGGATTTAACAAGCAGTGTAATTTCTATGTACATGTGTGCAAGGGGATACAACTCTAAACTCCCAACATTATGGTAATTTACGTTATTATAAGGCAGTTACAGAATAGGATGAACTACATCACAATATCTGAGGAAATCAACTCACCCATAGTGTACGCAACATGGCACCATGTTAGTATGGAAAGTCCGATAAGCATGAAAGGCACAGATAATGCCAGTGTGAGGGCCACTCTGGTCACATTCTGGTTAGAAATTATAAATGAATGAATGAATTGACTAAGTTCTGAGCATTTATGTATCACATTAATGATTTCTGATATCAAAATCGGTACGGGGGTAAAAACAAACGGGGAGGTATATTCAGACTAGAGTAAACTTTAATTTACTATATAAAACTACTAGACCTAGTTTGTGTGTGTGTGTGTGTATATATATATATATATATATATATATATATATATATATATATATATATATATATATAAGACTTATAAGTAAATTGTAAGCAACTATGCAAGTCCGAGGTTTTGACGCACTCGAATATTTAAAGTACTTGTACCAATTCAAAACACAGGCACTTGATTCCAGGATAAACTAATGTGTACACTCGCCAATTAATTGGTGAGTGTACACATTAATTTACCCGGGAATCAAGTGCCTAGGATTCAAAACATAAGAAAGTGTTTAAGAAGTTCGAATTATTGCCGTTTCTAACTTTTTATGATACTGTCTATATTCGCGAAAATATGTAACTTCATTCTAAATGTTGCGCGCTGGTATTAATATCCCAAGTGACGTCCAAGCGCGTAAACACAGAAAGGGTCAATTCAAAACGGCGAAATAAAGACTGGAGAATGTAAACAGACCCAAGTTTTATATGGACACACACCATGAATTATTAGCAAAGCTGCCTGAAAAAATTGAAATGTCAGACTGATAATTAATTCTCAATAAAAAAAAACCTTCGACGACGTAAGTTCACTCCAACGGGACGAAAATAGGTGATACTATTTTTCTTTTTCTGTAACGGATGTTATATTGTATCACTGTACCAATTGTTTTTCCATAGACCTCAGTGCTAATGTTTTGTGAAGTAAATATACTTTCTATCCTACCTCAGCATGTATGTCACACACTGTCATAAAGAACAATGTTTGATTGTCAATTTGATAAGGACAGAACACGGGCACTTTATTCCGGGGTAAACTAATGTGTACACTCACCGATTAACACAAGGTAACTAACTCTCGCCGGTCACAATCTGACCCCTCGATGACTCTGATCTAATTTTCCGATACTATCTGTGCATTGAGTTACACATAACGTACACCAATATAACGAAGACACTCCACACCTTACATCCATTACCAGTTAAGTAACCTTACTGATTCTGAAGGGCCAGTTTTGCGAAAAGTTTATCCGTTGCTTCGCGTCTTCCACACTCTTGTGAACGTTCCAATAATCAACTTCCGGTCTACTTCGGAGTGAATGCGATTATTGGGCAGTATGTATATAAACAACAAAGACATATAGATAAGAACGATCAAAATTAAAATTAAAATTAAGTTCATTTTCTTTCAGGATCATTTAGTCAATATTATTTCGAAGAATATTTTCAACTCATCTGTTCATTTACTATATTTTACGTGTATCTTAGAGGTCACTATACTTTAATATTTGCATAAAAGGAGAGACATCCCAAATGTGATATCTCGAAAAGAGGGAAGTTCAAAATATTTGTTCTTAGTCCGGAAATCGCTAAATGGCCGAAATTACAATCTCAACGTGGTATGTGCTGGCTAGTACTGAAGTTAAAAATCCCCCCCTCCCCCTTCCCTGCCAATCACAGGTGTTCGATACTGTGCTGCCAATAATGATTCAGTATAAATGAATTAATAATATTTAAGATAAACAGTCAATATTTGTTAAACATTACTAGAGTTTTTGCATTACCCAAACACTAACAGACTATCTATCTATCTATCTATCTATCTATATATATATATATATATATATATATATATATATATATATATATATATATATATATATATATATATATATATATATATATATATAAATCAGTACACTTATGTGAATTCATAATCAAATATTGTAAAATTAAATGTAAATGTATGGGCCAGACAATCCTTGCCCTATTGGATACTGAATACAGGAGCGAGATTCTAATGGTGGTAAGGATACGAAAAGTAATTGTCTTGGTGAAACGATATAAAATAAATCAAGGCAAAAATTGATGCCAGAGGCTACATCTTCATGATGCCATATTCTTAATTATTTACAAAGAAAAAAATCCTAAGACACTGAGCTATAATCTACAAAATACTAATGTGGGAGGTTAGTGTAGAACAACATTAATATTACAGAAGTATATGGCGTGGGAAAACTGATTTAAAACTTCATGTTCACAATATGTAGTCATTCATCATACTACTGGCTAGTATCTTGTCATTTAAATATGTCATACCCAAATAAGACAAATTCATTGGAATATTTGTTATTTTCCCGAGATAGTGCAGTGGGGAGTAGAAATATGTGTAGCTTGTGACAGAGACAGTGGGTATCATTCTCACAACCTACACCACAAATGGGAGAGATATGTCCATCTGTTTATGTACCACTTCTGTAATCTTTTCCTTTCTCAATCTCACTTAATCTTAATCATTTACCATGCATTGCTGGATTGTTACTTTTGCAAGGTAATGTCATTCTTCTATCTTCTGTCCATGTACAATTGTTAATATTTGTAAAACATCACTAGGGTATTTGCTTTACCCATAAACTAAAACAACTTACATATATATATATATATATATATATATATATATATATATATATATATATATATATTTATTAGTACACTTAAGTCAATTCACAATTTTATCTTGTAAAATGTATAAGAAGATACTATAAAGAAATGTACGAGCCAGGCAACCTTGCCCTATTCAATATGGAATACAGGAGTGAGGTTATAATGGTGGTAAGGACAGCAAAAGTAATTAGCATGCTCAAATAATGTAAAAGGAATAAAGACAAAAACTGACAACAAGAGGCTTCATTTTTGTGAAGCCATCCTTTTATTTATTTACAAATTAAAATAGAAACTTGAACACTGAGCTTTAATATACAAAATCCAAATTTGGGAGGTTAATGTTGAAGCAACATAAATATTACCAAAATCTATGGTTTGAGCAAACTGACAGAATAAGACACAATAAATGATCTTCCTCTGACGAGTTATAGCTAAGACAGATTCAATCACTATCAATTAGGCTTTTGTTATCAGGTGGTGGTATTAAAATAAATCAGTGAGTTGCGAAAGGCTGAATTGTGCATTTGGAGCAAAACAAATGCCACATTTGATCTGTTCTTTACAGGGCCTATTTCAAAGTTGATAACAGTATACATAACATTTAGCTTTCAAAATACATATAGATACATCTGTTTTATCACTATACCGTACATACTCGTTTATAAGTCTAGTCAAAAGTGCAAATAACAAAGATCCTGATCTGGTGTAGCATAATATGCCTGCAGATCAGGGTCAATGTGGTTCTACTTACTAATCCTAACAAACTGCAAAGACCTTATCTGCCAGCATATTATGCAGCGGAATATCGGGGTCAGTGAAGTTAGCATGTGGGCTCATCTTACAAGCAAGTATATGCAGTAATTTTCATAAATTTTCCAAAACATAACAGTTACAAACAGTTGTATAATCATCTTAGCTGATGCTATCATTGTTATTGGGGGCAATCTAGAAATGTGAGACAAGGCATTCCTTACCATCAATGATCTAGATGCTCTTACTGAAATCCAAAATCTGAATAATTAGAATATATGATGTAATAATTTAAACACAAATTTGCCTATGATCTGGAAAACCATTCATTGTGTTATATATGGAAAACATAAATACAGAAGTACATAATGCTGAAAATGTGAGTTGGAAATGTGAAAACTGAATCTGCTCTATAAATTGTTCTATTATTATGCTATCATGATAAGACAACCTGGTATTATTCCTGATTAGTTTTATAGGTGTGAGATAAGACAATCCTTACAATTGCCATTCTATACTCTGATGCAGGATTTCAAATTAATAAGGACTAATCTACAATGAATTAAAATGGGTACAAGATATATGAAACTTAAGTGCAAAACAACATAGAAGGCATACAACATTTTGTCTCATTGAAAAGAGGTCTGAATCAAGAAGGTCTGCCATATAAAGAATAACATGACAACAGCCACAAAACTTTGAAATAGGAATGGCAAAATCTTTGTACACTATCAATGATTGAAACGGCATTCCAAAATCCTATATAGCCAATATCGTGCCACTATTGGATTTGGATGTATGTCATCCAATAGCATATTAAAACTGAATGAATACCAACACAATGCAGTTTCATCTGACTTTTTTTAACAATCTTTTCCTTTTCAAGAGTCTCACTAGTCAAATAAATAAATGTGTTACACATACAGGGAATTTCAAGGAGCCCAAAGTTAATTTGGGGATACATTCCAAAAAGCGTTAGTAGCCAATACTTTTATTGCACTTTGATAAAAATCTGAAATGGCTATGTGCTAAAGAAGAATGAGTTGTCATCTGTTACTTGCAACATCACATGTTCCAAGCCAAAATAATACCATTTCATTAAATTACTGTATATTTTGGCAAGATCCTCAAGACTCTGAGAGGAAATCAATGCCTTGGGAAGTTCTCCAGCTTTGGTCAACCTATGTAATTTTATTGGAATTGATACCTACAATGTGTGACTGAGATATCAGGTATCTTCCTTTACTATCTGAGACTATAACCAAACTGGCATCATTGTTAACTGTACATCACCCTTTTTAACAAAAAATATTTTTTCTATTCTTTTGATTTCATGAAACAATATTCATAAGTGTTCAATGTACAAGTTCTTTGCAAAAACAGATCCAGCAGTAACACATGAGTGCAAAACAGCATATGTTTGAAGAGTGAAAGAAATGCAATCCAAAAATAATCCCACGAAGAACACATACAGTAACTTGAATATTTATGATGCACATGTTGAACTTGTAAAATAATAAAAATATTTTAGGGTGATGCAAACTAAAGACAGTACATTTTAATTAAATAGGGGAAAACTAATGATAACACCATCCCTAACTCACACTTGACATGTCAACTGAGAGTGGAGGATCAAATTGTCATTAGTTTTCCTTTTTTACTGATACAAACAACTGCATGTGAGTTCAGTGTATATAACCAAAGTCCAAATACAATGACAAAATATGACAATATTGCCATATTTATAAATGTGAAGTCTGATATAGCATAGCATTGACTCTTTATCAAAAAGCATTTAGTACAGAACCATTTTTCATTTTCTGTGCTACTCCACAACTCTTCATCTATGCCTTGACAAAATCAATCAAACCATTCATCACACAAATCACGCTGGATCCACAACTCACCCTCTGCATAATGACATTTACATACAGAGCAAACTGAATCATCAGTGTTACATTTGTCACATTTCTCCATTTTCTTGTTTCCTTTACCCTTTCCTGTCCATTTTCCTTTTCCCACTCTAGTTCTTTTTCTAGTACATGGCTGACTTTTGCTACAGCTGGAAGTGTCTTGCTTACTACTAACTTTCAAACAACTGGCAACAGGATAATTCTGTACTAAAAAATATGACATTGGCATTTCATTCAAAGCAGGTATTACATTACATAGCTTATTAACTAGACCACTCTTCTGTACATTTCCTGCTTCTATGCCATAGGCTTTACACAGCAAAATCAGATCCGATTTCAAGAAGCTAGTAAATACTACAGCCTTCAGATCATAAATCTGTGATTTCAGTTTTAAGTGAGAATACAGTTTATTTTCTGACTGATCTTCCAATATATATTTCATGTCCAAAGCTAATGCATCACTACTGTGTTGTACTTTGATCTCATGACCACTCTCTTTCTCAAACTGACTGACTTCAGTTTTCCAAGACTGGAAATGGTAACTTTTCTGAACTGACTGTCACCTATTCTACTGTAATGACCTATCAAATCTTCATATAGATCTCTGATACAAGAAGCAATCATGATATCGTCTACTTGTATGACACTCATACTGGGATCAAACTTTATCTACAGCCACTCCCAATATTCAAACAGTGTCTCATCCTTAAGTATTACAGTCTTACAATACTGTAAACTCCCTGCACCATGCAAATGTAATGCATCTACATGTTGATACTGCCTCCTTGTATTGTCAACTTGCAAGAAAAATTCAAATACAGAATCCTTGATGTTAGTTAGACCATATTTGATATTCTGTCTTCTTTGTGTCTCGTGCAAGGTCTGTTTATACTTGCTATTGTTTTCCAAATCAACAGCTGAAGTTGTAAGGTGATCTAACATTTTTACTTTTAAGAAACACTGACTGACCAAGTTAACTTTTTCCTTTCTGTACAAGCTGTTCTTTCCATTCTTCATATTATGGTATCTGCTCTTTGCAATAGATCTACCTGCAATATACCTTAATTTTCCTTGCCCTGGCTCTGATACAAGTATGGAAGGTGCATGTGCATCTTGTGTGGTACTGAAAATGTCAGTAGTATATTTGTCCAAAACAATTTCACAAATTCTGTCAAAAATCTTTCCAAATGCAAAAAAGTATCATCATTTGGAACAGAATTCAAGAAATTTTCAAGAATTTGGATGCATTCCTGAGACACTGAAAACTGGTAAACTTCAGAATAATATTCAGTCCATGTCTTTGAATCTGGTTTTCTGACCTCTATATTACCACATACTTTATTTAAGATACTTTGAATTTTTTGGTACAATATCTCAAAAAATGTATTCAACTCTTGCAGTGGCATTTTGAAGATTTCTGTTAGTGTTACGTTTAATCTCATTTGCTCAGGGGTTATTGCATTTTCTGGGATAAGTTGTTTCATTTCTGTATGGTCAACATGATGCTCTAAAATGTCAGAGTCAACTGTGGTTAACCTATGTTCTTGGACACTACATGAAACAGGTGTGTCTTCCCCAACAGACAACATTTCATCAACTTCTAAAATTCCTCCATCAGAAAAGTCAGAGTTATCAGAATCAGAACCTGTTTCATAATCAAAGTCAACACTGAGGTTCTCTAATAAAGAAACAGAATGTCTACAGCATTCTAAACTTGAATCAAACTGTACGAAACTTTTATTCTAGAATTCGTAAATGCAAGAACTATGTTGAATCACAGAGTTGGAATTGAAACTGATAACCCTTAGTCCCTTTTTATTTCTGGTCCTCCCCATTGCCACACCTAACTGACCTGTTGCAAAAATATTTGATGCATCAACTTCAACTCTATGTAAAGTCAATCCTTGTGCCTTTTGAATGGAAATGCTGAACGAGAGAATGAGTGGAATTTTATGCCTTGTGGCTACAATCTTTTTATCGATGGTACTGTAAACAGTAAAATTTTCTCTTCCCAAGCAAACTAAATTATTTTCAAAATCAACTGTCACATAGTCTTCTTTCACTGCCACAACCTTTCCCTGTAAACCATTTACTAGTGCTGAGCTTAAGTTTTTGACCAGCATAACTGGACAGCCAATTTTCAAGTGTAACACTTTTGGAACACACAATTTATTGCACCGATTATTGTCACCCTCGTCTATTGACTGATAACACTTTGATACACCATCCATTTCCTTAAGTTTGCACGCATTGTATATTTCACAATCAAAGTTCCGTCCACAAAGTCTTATTGGGTCATCTCCAGGAGGGAGAGGTCTCTGCAGCCTCAATATCAGGTTTTTGGTATCTTCAGGGATTTCTCCCTCTGAAACATCATTGATAGCCTTTACGAAATCTAATTCATCTTGTCTTATGACCTCTTCAATGACAATTGTATGCCCAAATACCATTGCAAAAATGGTAGATTTGAAACAGTATTCACCCGAATCACATGTCAATGGGTCAGGTACAGGCAGAAGCTGAAAAAAGTCCCCACTTGCAATAACTTGTATACCTCCAAAATATAAATCTGAATTTTTAATCATTCTACATACATGTTCAATTTGTTCAAAAAGTTTCAATGAAAACATAGAAATTTCATCAATTATCAAACAGTCTGCTTTCAAAATATTTTGTTTATATGAATCAAAATGTTCATCAGTGAGAAGTTTTCTACATAGTTCATCACTGTCATATCTACCATCACCAATCCCTGACCAGGAATGCACTGTGCATCCTTTCACAATTAGTGCTGCAATGTCTGTTGTGCCAGGTACACTGACATTTTTACCTGCTGCAGACAATTTCATTTGTATTTCCTTAACCACAAAACTTTTGCCTGTCCCACTTTGGCCTAACAAAATGATATTGTGGCCCTCTACAGCCTTTTCAACAGCAAATAATTGTGCTTTATTCATTTTACATTCAAACACAACATACAGTGCTTAAACAAGTGAAGTTTGCCAAAATAAAATAGCTTTCATGTACAACGAGTAAATTGTTACATGACCAAATCCAATCACCTACCTCACGTGGCTGGTTAATTGCAGTTAGCTATACAGGTCACAGCATGTATACATTTTGAATACAGTTTTGTGTATGGATATGTAAACTAGTGACATATAATTCCAAAAGAATTAACCAAGTTAATCCTTTTGTTTACTTGACAGTGTAAATCATATACGAGATTCAATTTTGTGTTTGGGTATGCAAATTAGTGACAAATAACTACACAAAAGCTAAGTTAATCAGTGAGTTTTCTTGACTGTAAATCCTATATGAGATTCAGTTTTGTGCTTGGGTATGTAAATTATGACAAATAATTACACAAGAACTAACCAAGTAAATCCTTTTGTTTTCTTGACAGTGTAAATCCTATATAAGATTGATAGAATTTAACATAAAGTGAAATGTTCACAAAGCATTCTTCAACATTTGGTAGATAACATGTCAGTTGAAATCAGGGTAATTACTTAACTACTGATTAAATAAGTATAGAATTTTTTAAAAAAAATCTTTCCTCAAGCACAACCAGAGATCACCTGTATAGCTATTCAGAAAGCGCCAAGAAAATTTCAATGTAATTAATATGTCAAGATATTTGTTAAATATTTTCCCGGCAAATGTCACATACTCTTGAGCACATGTAACGATCCGAAGAGCGAAACGACTTGACGGAAAATACAGTGGATATTCCGATTGCATATTTGCCAGGTTAAGCCGAGATTTCGCGATTGAAAGCGATGTTTGAAAAGATTCCTTCAACGAAAAGAACCAATCACTGAAGCAATCACCATCAAATCGCATTCACTCCGAAGTAGACCGGAAGTTGATTATTGGAACGTTCACAAGAGTGTGGAAGACGCGAAGCAACGGATAAACTTTTTGAAAAATTGGCCCTTCAGAATCAGTAAGGTTACTTAACTGGTAATGGATGTAAGGTGTGGAGTGTCTTCGTTATATTGGTGTACGTTATGTGTAACTGAATGCACAGATAGTATCGGAAAATTAGATCGGAGTCATCGAGGGGTCAGATTGCAACCGGCGGGAGTTAGTTACCTTGTGTTAATCGGTGAGTGTACAAATTAGTTTACCCCAGAATCAAGTGCCTGTGGGACAGAACCAGGTACTCCATTACATTTAAGCGAAATAACTCTGCTGGAACTAGACAGGGGTAAGAGTTATCTAGTCACACCAGACACATTTTCAGTCATGTGTACCACATTTAAAAAAAAAAAAAAACAACATAAAAAATACAAAATGTGATCTAGATATGAATTTACATAGTCTCACATGTTGCCAAGAGGCTCAACATTCTCTAAGCCTGACGGAAAGTACAACTCTTACATAATGCACCAATCATAGCTGGTTTTGTTGTTTATTTCTGAATACAATGTTTATACTAAAATGTTGAGAGACTTGCAGAAGATAAATCTAAATACTTTGCACAAACATCCGGAAAAGCAGCAGAGAGGGTGAACCCTACAACTTTTTGCTCGAGTCCGTGAGCAAAAATAAAGGTTCCTACAAAGGCTGAAAAAAAAAAACAAGGTCAATAATGTTAAACTGAAGCCTCTAACCGAGCATATTTCCATACGTTTGAGAACAGACAATAAATCGTCTGGGTTAGCTCATTTTTGTTATTCCATCGTTGACGTATTTTTTTTCAAATTTTTATACCACTCGTTTACTTGCCGGGTCACTCAATTTTTGTCGTTCACCCTCTCTGCTGCTATAAATTAAACAGCCATTATAAATATTATCAAAAATGATTGGAGAACCACACTCAGCTAAATTAGCTCGAGAGCGATTAGAGGTAATTAAAAAATATCTACCCGTCCGTGATTCTGTTAAGCAACAATTACAATCACGTTAGGAATCTCAAGTTGAATTTGAGGAGGATACAAAACAATTATTTAAACCTATTACAGAGACTACTAAAGGTCTTCTTCCTACGTTAGAGAAGACCGCTGAAGCAACTGGAAAAATAGCAGAAAGAACTAAAAAAACACAGAAGATTTTATGAGAACTTCCAGCTGAAATAGCTGCTGCTCGACCAATGCAAGAAATACTTGAAGGTATTGACCAAGCTCGTGCTGAAATAGGTGATATAAAAGATCGTATACCAGAACCAGAAAAAGAATCAGAAGTAAGAGCCAGGGTTAATCTGGTTGATAAGTTTACCGAAGAAGCTATTAATTTTATTAGAAAAGCCGAAGATTTAAAATTAATTGAGATTGCTGCGAGAAGTTATTATGATCGAAAACAATTTTTAAAATCTGAATTCGCTGATGATCCCGTAAATGAGGATACTTGGCACAAATGGATATATCGCATATACTATAACGTTAATCAAGCTCGAAACAGCGATCTAAATATACTGACTATAAAAAAAGGTAGATAACTATATTGCACAACGACAACAATTATCACCACTACCACAGCAACAATTATCACCACCATCAACGCAACAAATACTACAGGAAGCACGACAACAAAAACAAAAAACACAATCTCCAAAAGCACAAAAATCATGGGAGGGGTCACTACGTGAATATCCAGAATCACCAAAAAAAGTAAAAAGACAGCAACAGAAACCAAGTAAGGAAGAAGAATATGATTTATTTTTAAAAGAATTAGGACTATCAGAACCTTCTACCGGAAGCGGTCTTACTACTCAAGGAAGTGGTCTTATTACTCCATGTCCTAATAACCTCCTTGCCGATGTTGAACGACTAGAAATCCTCATCGGAGGAAAACGAGCTGGCAATAATTCCTCAGAAATAATTAATGAAGCAGCTGATATTTGTAAACGATTATTTACAGGCGGTATCATGGATATTAATGTGTATCGATCCCTCATTAATGAAATCGCCGATGACTACCACAGTGATTGAGTACGTAATTAAATACAGTTACTATAATAAAATGATCATACATAACACTCAACGTAGACCAATTATGGTCAGGGTAATAAATTCACGATTACCAGTATACAAAACGACCTACTGAGATGGACTAGGTGATGTTGTTCAGGGTCTATTTAGAAGGATAGCCCCAAAAGCAATACCGATTGCAAAGCAACTGGGAATGAAAGCTATTGATGTTGTTCGTGAAAAAGGTATTGGTGATGTTGCTAGTAAGGCATTCTCAGCAATCAAGGATAGACTAGTACGATTAATACGACGAAAACCTCAGCCACCAGTGAAACTGGCCAGCACTGAAGTAATGCCTGCAAATATTAGTAAAATAATAAATCAAGCTGCTAATCAAAAACTAGCAGAGTTGGCTAGTGTACCAATGTTAGAAAAAGAAAAAAAATATAACCGCTAGACTGATAGCAGGAAGTGGTCTTCGTGTTAGACGATAGCAAATATAATAAAGATGTTCAAACGTATATCTGATCCCGCATTCGACATGGACGCACCGGTTCTTAAGGATGAGTCTGTGCGCGATTATCAGTATTACTTTTATGACGCACGAATTCCAGATCAGCGTGGACGAATTGAACTTCAAGTTCAAGATACAAGTAGGTATTTCTTTCCCGCTGAAGCATTTATTGAAGTAGAAGGTAGACTCTTACGAGCAGATAATAACGCATACGGAATTGGTGATCGAGTTAGTTTTGTTAACAACAGTGTCATGGCTTTATTTAACAGTGCCATATATATCATTGACGGAAAGAATATTGAATCATGCCTGGAAAACGTGGACGTTGCCACGACGATACTTGGTCTTGCAAGATACAGCGATGATTACTCAAGGTCAGCTGGTCCATCAATGATGTTTGCAAAGGATACAACTGACCATCCAGAAAACAGAAACGTAACACTAAATGCAGCTGGAACTGAAGTTGCATCAATGAATGAAAACTTCAGCTTGGCATTCGCATCACGTCGAACAATGTTAAACGGTGATGAAGAATTTTCATGTGCGATTCCACTGTCACATATATTTGGATTCTGCAGAAATGTTAGGAAGGTTATATTTGGCGCTAAACATACAGTGGTACTTGTTAGAAAAGCCACCGACAATGATGCAATATGGCGTGATGCTGCAGTTGCTGCAGGTAAAGTAATACTGACAAAACTTTCGTTGTGGATGCCAACAATGACTCCATCGATTACCGAAGAACAACGGTTACTTTCTTTTATGGACAGGGGTGGTAAATCAATGTTGTCATGGTTGACTATGACCACAGATAGTATTCAAGGTGCTATTGCTGGTTTATTTACATGGCAGATAGCATCACAGCAGGGGGTGTCAGCACCACGACATATATTTATTGCGTTTCAGGAAAATGCCAGAGTAGACTCACAAGAACGAAATCCAATGGTGTTTGATACGCTTGGAGTTAGTGAAGTTTCTTTGAGGATAAATGGACATCAAGAACCTTCCGAAGAAGTGTTGCTAAATTTTGAAAATAATCATGTTGCACGTGCATATCATTGATTGATGACATTTATGGGGCGTGATCAGAATGTTGATTCTGGGTTACAGATATCTCAGCGTGATTTTACAACACTGTATCCAATATATTACTTTTCATTAGAACACTTAGATTTGTTCAGACAATCTCTCGTTGATATACACTTTCGAGCTCGTGTAGCTCGACTGCCCGTTGGTGGTTACAGAGCAATCGCTGTTATACTCAGCGATAAATCAATGTTACTTGAAGGTGTTGGTGGACGAATGAGAGTTATTGATTATTGATGCTCCAGTAGAAAACATGTAATTAGATCGCTCATAATATTGTAATGTCATATAATCACGTTAATGTCAGTCTGACTCCTGGTCAGATTAAAAAGCTACAATCAGCATCAAAAAATAACTGTGGAATAAAAATATCGCTAAAAAGAGAACAGATGAGCGGTGCAAATAAATTATCGTTGACCGAGCGTCAGTTCAGAAACTTCAATGAAGCCAAAAAATTCAAATAAAGGTGTAAAACTTAATCTTTCTGCGGGCGCCATTAAAGATATTGTTAAATCAGGCGGAATTTTTCCACTTCTTGCAGCTATACCAGCAATAATAGCCGCTGCAGCCCCAGCTGTTGCAAAAGCAGCTGCATTAGGCGCTGTTGGAACCGCTGCTGGAATGGCAATAAAGAAAGCAACCGGACAGGGAATAAAATCTTGCAAAAAAAAGGGAAGGGGTCTAAGATTGCCAGGGACCCCATATTCATGGTACGGAAAGGGTCTAAGACTTTCCGGGACAGTTCATTGATTCTGCCTATGTCTAATTTTGATTTACTTGATGCTGCTAAAAAATTAAAAATAAAAAACTTCAGAGGTGTTTTCATGCGTGATCAATTACCAAAAGAACCAAACAATATTGAAACTGGTATTATTAATCTCGATAAAAACTCTGTTCCGGGCACTCATTGGGTTGGATATGCAATTGATCCACGTGGAATTATTTATTTTGATTCATATGGACTAGCACCACCAAAAGAATTTTTAGAATATGTTAGCAGCATGCAAAGGACTCCAATATGGTATTCAACATTACCAACACAAACATTAACTGATCCACCAATATGTGGTCGTGAAGTACTCGCTGTACTTGATACTGTATCAAAATCAACAAAACCACCTCATAAAGTCGTGCATGAATATACTACGTTATCACATTTAAACAGACATTAGTAAATATAATGGTAGATATTTATGGAAGATCTTCTCGTGGTAAAGCTCAGCAGCAAGGTGATTTATCTAAATATGCAACTCTTGACCAGCTCAGAAATGAGATCGATGATTTATTAAACATTACAAGTGTGGATCAAAATGAAGTCGTTATTTTTCAGGATAAACAAGGACGATTAAAGACAAGCAATACACAACTGCCAGATGTACTCATACGAATTCCTACCGTGGTTGTTGATAATATCGTTACTTTTACTGATCAAGGTAAAATACAAGATTCCGGTACGTCAGTCAACGATTATATCAAGAAGGTTGGTGATTCATTTACGGGTCACATTATCATGAATCGAAATAAAATTATAGACCTTGGAAATCCAGCCGCAGATACAGACGCCGCAACAAAAAAATATGTCGATGATCAAGAATCTAAGTACGTATTAACCAACGGTGGTATAATGCGTGCATTTCTCAACATGAATAATAATGGTATTAATAATCTTAGAACACCAGAATTAGATTTTGATGCTGCAACGAAAAAATACGTCGATGATAAGGAAATTCCTATGACAACTTCGTTAAAAACAATCAATGACGAAATGACTACACTCAGTGCTAGTTTTACTAGACATATACAAACGTTTTTAAATTTTCGTAGAAACATAAACAAATCTGTACATGAATTTTTTGGTGATCCACCAATCGTTGATATCAAACTCGCCGACGTTAACACGAAACTCAACGACATTGTCAGTGGAATACCTAATATTGTTCAAAAAACTAATCTGATTAAAATTCCACATAAACAAATTAACAATATCGTGTACACAGTAGCATCGGGGTCATCAACATGGACACAACAAAATAACACTCTCGAATATACCACAGAAGTAACTGGGTTATACTGGCTGTCCATGTACGGTTTGGAAATTATTGCGGCCACTTCATCATCGCCGAATGTATATCATAATCCTCTACTGGTGATGTTAAATAAGAACATCAAAGAAACATTTACGTTGATATCAGCGGAAATACCCCCGAGACGTTACTGGTGGTGTCTGGAATTCGTAGCTGAAACTCCTCAATTAATAACTTAACGTCATAATATAATAATGAATCAAACACTAGTGACGGAGTCCCACATCGACGTTCAACGTCACAGATACAATCAAATATGTGTCAGATTGAATTAAAAAATATAATCGACGATTATACAGTAAAAGTTAAAAAATATCGCAGACGTATGGTTGTCATTAATATAATTGTTTACTCAGTTTCTACTATTATTGCTGGAGCCGGATTATTATTATCAACAATAACAATGACGGCGCCTGCAGTTGTAACAATTGTCGTTTCAACTTCAACGACTATCGCAAGCATTCTCAGTATTATCGCTAAGAAGATATCTGCATGTACAAATACTAAATTTCACGAGTATATAACAAAACTACACGCAGTATCAATATCTTATTCTAAACTATTATCGTATATTTCGGCGTACCTCAGCGATGGTAAAATATCTGATGAGGAGTTCGCAACGATAATGAAAACCTATGATGAAGCATTCAGAATCGCTAGCGATTTTGGTGACAAAGTCACTCACAACAGCCAAGGCGACAAAATGGAGAATTAAATAATAACAATAATAATAATGTCAACGTCCTTGACTGAGTCGAGAGAATTACTTCAACAGATCGTCACTAATACAGCACCATCAAAAACTACTATGATATCATTAAGTTCGACCAATCCTGAGTTTAGCGTTAACTTTCCAACCGCAATTCCAGCAAAAGAAATAGCCCTAGCACAATTACGAGTTTATTATAGCTGGCCAAATATTAGATCAAGACCATTCGGTGGACTACAACCAAATAATTCATTAGTGTTTGCAAATAAGAATAAGCCTGATGGAACTCCTGATTGGCAAGTAGTTAGTATTCCAACGGGCAGTTATCAAATAGAACAGATCAACGATGAGTTTCAACGCAGAATTAAATCTATTACAGGAAAAGAATCAAATAAGCAATTACTGCTTATGAACCAACATTATCAGCGGCGATTGAAATAAATTCCCTTGATTATGTTGTAGATATTTATCAAAGTTCGATTAGATCAGTATTAGGATGGCCTGATGTTCCCCCAGACCAAAGGTCAAATGGAATTCCAGAACCAACCAAAAATGAATTTCTCACAACGGAAAAAAAAATTTAAAGAAATTCCCAAATACAGAAAAATGTATCCATGGACCGTCAATGAATTTTTCATTGATAACGCTGAAAGTATTCCTAATCTAAAAGAAATTTACACAAAAGGACCTCCAGAATGGCTTTTTAGTAAAATACCTATCACTGCTGTAAATAAAGCAATGAATGATGAATTTAATTATTTTTTTCAATGTTATTAAAAATCATATTACAAACATAATACAGCATTACAGCAACGACACAAAAGAAATTATCCTTGAAGGAATTCGACACTTAAATCTAATATTGTATGATTTTAATTCTCTTAAACATATTCTAACTAGAAATGTATATTATTATCTTAAATCAACGATTGTCCCTGATGATGCTAAAGAAATAATATTAAATAATCTTATATCTGAAGTAAATATTCCTGATTTTATTAATATCGATGAATATTTTCCAAAAATACTTGAATCGTGGAGAAAAATAGCCCCGCCACCAACCATTCTTAAATATAATAATAATCCGTATGGTGAAGGCCGCCATATCTCACCTGATATTGTTAATATAACATCAACGATCGCAGTCAATCTAGTATGTGACGTAATTGATGGCAGCTATCAAGTAGATCTTGAAACATCCACTCAAGCTCAACAAGGATATATATTATATTCATTCAGTCCTCAAGCGCCCCCTGGGTGATTAATTGTATCTGAGCCAATTAATCCAGTTTATCTACGTGTACATAATTCGTTATTATCAACGATGCATTTTCAACTTACTGACTAGGCTGGACATATTCTTGATTTAAGACAAGAATCACTGATTATTAATCTATATGTACGCTCATAGAACGTTATCGTAGAGCGTCTGAGTAAATTATAAAAATAAAAAAAAAAATAATCTGATTCTAAAATAATATATTTATTTATTTTTTTTACTGATTTTTCATAATCTGATGGGTAAATTACCCATCAAATTATTACATTTTGCTCGATTTTTCATTTGGTCATGTAAATACTCCATCAAATTAATAAATTTTGCTAGATGTCTTTAATCTGATGGGTTAAACGGTACTCAGAATCATTAAAATCTGAATAATAATCAATTTCTATTGAGGCAATTACACAGATAATGAAGCGAAATAACTCTATACTCTCTGTAGAGTAAATTAAGCAATTATCCCCCCCCCCCCGCCGCCACTTCAGCTCATAAGACCACGAAGATATCTTGTTTTCTTTAATTATTTAGCGATTTAATTGTTCTCCGTTAGCAATTAGCTGTCACTGGAGCAGCAATTTGTAATGGAAAAGGATATTTATGAACCTTTTGACTGTGATGACTTTAAATCACGTCGGTTTATGCAAGTGCGTAATTACATATCCGAGTTATTTTTAGCTCATAAACACACCTGTATACATGTATTTTAACTTAATGAACGGATAACTTATACAGGAAATGTAATGTGCGATTATTTTATGAATTGTGTTTGTAAATTGAAGTAAATCTACGCTACAGTTCTACAATAATTGTGATTTTATTCAGTATACTGGTCGTACGTAATTTCCCTGCTTATTCAGTGTTGGGTTAACTATATAATAATTTTAAAACGTCTATATGTATGAATCGGAAAAAATGGCTCAGTGTTATATCGTTGGACTTTGATACTGACGGCCGTAGTTCGATTCCTGTGGCTGACGAGTGTCGACAGTATTTGGAATGATGCCATTTTATATATAAGATTGGGGAGCAAAGCACAGCTCCAACGAATTCAGTACCCCCTCATCACGTTAAACAACATGGTGAGTGCCTTTTGCACTTACCCCGGGGTTTGATTTGGTGGGGGGGGGTTATTGAATTCGCAATGCCTAGACAGTCCTCTGAATCTCTAAAGTTTCGTTTCGTTTAGTGACTCGCTGGGGGATGTGTCTATGCAAAAGCTCCCTAAAATAATCAGTAGCATGCCTGAGCTCTCTGCCTCATTGAAGAACCCCATAAAGAAACATTCAGAAAGAATGCTAGCCAATAGAAACAGGACATGGGGTGCCAATAACGGTCATAACAAAGACAGCATCATGCAAAGGACCCCATGAAAGGCACAAAGGCTATCAAGGGGCCCAGTGACGGGTAACCGCTTATGATCATACTGATTATTTTTGATATTTTTAATAATAATAATTATATAACATAATAATAATTATATACAAAGACAAAGTCAGTCAACCTAACATATCTAACATATATATATATATATATATATATATATATATATATATATATATATATATATATATATATATATATATATATATACATAAAAGACCAAGTCAGTCAGCCTAACATAAAATAATAATATATACAAAAGACAAAGTCAGTCAACTTTAAAAACCTGAAAGGTCAAAGTTCAAGGTCAAGGGTCAAGGTCAAAAGTCAAAGTTAAAAACTTGAATGTCAATTACTTTTATTTTAATAAATAAATATATATATAATGAAGTACGAAAACATTAATGATATTATTTGTGCTATTGAAAAATTAAAACATGACGGAATAAAGATGTCTGATAACCTTGATCCTCAGAAAATTATGTGCGATTTTGAATCATTACAACAACGAAAATTCGAGAATAAATACACATTACCTTCCAATTATAGATTCGTGAAATTAATTTATCAATCTATGTTAGAATCCTTGGCAATGGTAAACGACACACAGGTGAAGCTATTTGCACCTCTTGCACGTTCAATCGAAAAGATTAGATCTGAACTGTCTCACGAGTACGAAAGAAAAAAGATTGTGGACAATCGTGTAATGCAATTGAGAAAAATTATGTTATTTGATTCTGTCAAAAATGAAAGTGACACTGAGAGCAGCGACAGTGAAGGTGGACCTTTGACTGTGGTGATTGCTAAACAAAACCCTTGGCAAAATTGACAGAGTCGAACTATACAGTAAAAAAATATTTATTTGTTTTGTTTTTTTATTATTTTAAGTTAGGAGGGCAGAATTATCTGATATATTCAAATATTATCCGCTGATCATATTTTATTGAATATGCAGATTTGTATGTTTTATTTGCGACAAGTTGTACCGAATATGGGTGGATACAAAAATATCTGGCAGCTGCACTTATTGATGGAAAAGTTATTTCTTGGCCTGTTTCTGCATTTACGGATTTAATAGCTCTCTTTTTAAATACTTTACACCTTCCTGTATTTCCACGTGCAGAATTCTGACTCTGTGTAATAGCTTGCAGGTTAGATAAATGATTATTTTTGGGATTTCCATCAATATGATCAACTACAAGTCCATCTTTGATGACCCCATAAAAACATTCGAATATGAACCTATGTGATAAATAACATTTATTTTTACTGGTATTGAATCTAAAATAACCAAATTTATTAAGATTACCGACTGGGTTTTTTAACCTGCAGTTTCTGATAGTACCATCTCGTGATGTTTCATAATTTTTAATGATTGGATGCGCCACAAATTCGTTTTGCTCCATTTATATATATATAATATTATTTGTTTAAATCATTGTTTTGAAATCTGGCCAGATAATCTTCTACGGTTTTTATAGGAGATTTACCTGACAATGTCAAGGTATTATTTTTTTTATCGTAATATCGTTTTAATTCTCTGTATTTTTTACCGCCGCATTTTACACAGAACTGAGTTTTTCCTCTGACTCCAACACCACACTGCACACACAGTTTTGGTCCTAGACTACCATGTCTAAAGCGCTGCATATGGTAGCTGCAGAATTCATTCACGCATGCTTTGTTACAAGGAGAAGTATATACGATTTTGAGCCAAATACATCGATTCTTTGTTTGAATCATTATATATATACTAAAATTCAATTTAAATATTTGTCTTAATTATAATATGGAGGAATTATCAACAATTGAACCTTCCGCCGTCTCCGCCGGAGCTAGATTTGATCTTGACAGACTACCAGAATATAAATTTAGTGTTTCGATACAAGATCTAGCTTTAACGAATAAGGATATAACCAAATGTATCCGTGAAGCCAAGAAGGAATTTCGTGATGATGGTGCGGCTCATGTGTGGTCAACATTCAGGATCGGAAATATTGTCGATACTATAATGAATGACAAACGAGGAAGAGATTATTAACCACCTTGATGTTCAAAGATATTTTATTTTAATAAAATTTATTGTAAGGACAGATGACGATACTTGGATTATTCGTGACAAGCGTGATCCAGTCCGCATGCAGTCGGGAAATAATATTGTTCTCTTAAATAATAAATCCAAACCCGGAGTACTTACTGGTATTGACAAACCGTATTATGAACGGGCGTATCCTGTGACTGCGGTTGTCTGTGCAATATATCCGCTGAATAATAAACCTAACGTTACGGATCTCAAACCGATGAGACTATCAGAATCAAGAATAAACTGTGTAGCTGAACGAGTTACAGAACACTTCACAAACGCGATACGTGGTAATGGTTTAACAGATTTACGACGTAAAAAAATAAATACATGGGCAGAAGCTGTTAAAGATGCTGGAGCATCTATTAAAGATGTTGCTAAGCTAGAAAAGAAATTAAGATTTCCAATAGCAGTACAAACACTAAGCGGAGAAATTTTGTACAAACCGAAATATATAAAAAAAAAAATGGAAACCCTATAACAATCATCGATCATAACGCGCATGCATGGACTTTGGCAGTAACAATATTTCCACGAGACAGAATGGTTAAATTTTATAATGGTAATATATTTGATTTTATCAGAAATATCAGTAAAAGTGATCCTGTATCTGTTTGGTTGTTTCAAAGTTCAGAATATGATTATTATGATCAGTTTGTACGGCCTGGTGGGGATATTTATCGTAGAGAATCTCTTCATGAAGAAATGGAACATCTTGCATTAAAATATATTTCTGACGATGTCAAAGTTAGACAATTACTGAATAATTCTTTAACAGTTCCATCGGTTGCTGCTCACTTTGCTCAGGAGAAAAATTCATGGAAACCGACACGATTGGAATTTCTTGAAGATATCCAGAAAAGTTGTATAGAATATGGACACGGTGGATTATGGAATACTAAATACAAGTATAACGACGCTATCTCCGTTGATGTGGTAGCATGTTATCCTGGAAGTTTTCTTGGATACGGAGAATGTTCTGAATACTTTAAGAGATTTGGACATCCATCACACGAGATGACCAGAGTTGCGATAAACGGACCCTTACCAGATTTTGACTTAACCGGATTCGCATATATAGAATCATCTGAGTTTACAGAAAATCTCCATCCGATTACTTATGCTTGGTTTGGAAAACATTTTTCAGAAAAATGTTGGGTTCCAATAGTACTATTACGATATATGCTCGATGCTGAAATTTTAACATTATTAAGGATAAATGAGGCAGTTATATCGTATAGTTCACAGAAGCAAGTTTGGTTACCAGAACCTTATAGATTTAATATCGATGATGCCAGGAGAGAATTTCCTGATCTTATCGAAGATGATATTGTTAAAATATATAAATGCAGAGAGGAAAATAATGAGAAACTTGCAAAAGATCTTGGTAGAAAGATAATCGGTAAATTTAATCAAGGTAGTTCATACGACCATAAACGACACTCTACAGGATTAATTACAGACGATACTGAACTTGATTTTATAATCGCTGATACAACGGAAAAAAACACATTTATAAATCGAAGTAATACTTATTTATCAGACGGAACCAAACTAGGTATAATTGTGAGCTATATTGATGGTGACTCACCACAATTTACTCATTTAAGATCTTCAATGCTAGCCTATGTTTCGATAAATCTACTGTCTTTGATAAATAGATTTCCTCGTTACGCTGTCAGAGTTGCTACGGATTCATTTTATACAAATAAAAAATATACGAATTTGTTAAAACCGCTACTTGGTAATGGTGAATGGGGATCATGGAGAATAAAACAAGAAAACATACTTAGTTATTCTGAATCTGCCGACGTTGAAATTAAGGAAATATATTACAAAAATAATAATCAAGTATCAAAGTCATCAGCACCATCTGTAAATGATCCTGTGGCTAGACATAAGACTGTTTATCTTAACGGATGCGGTGGTTCAGGTAAAACAACTCGTGCGATTAAATTATTCCTGAACAACCATTCAGATATAATTGTTTTGACACCGACACATAAATTCGCTAGAGAAATAAAAGAACGAGCAGTAAAATCATGTACATATCATAGTTTCTTCACATGGTGCGGAGACACGTGGACTCCTGAGCGAATGGGTGAGAAATATACATCAATATATTATATGGGACGAGGTAGACACGGTATCGTTAGAAATATTAAAAATATTTCTTGAATGGTTATTGACTAAAAATACTGCTGTAATAATGTGTGGCGATCATGGTCAACCACCACCCTTTATTGGACAGTCACCACATGAATGGCTGAAGAATAATGTAGATTACTACGAAGAAATAACTGATGACCATAGAGCTATTGATGAACCGCTGAAAGAACTTAAAAGGTTAATCAGACTACAGCCAGATAAAATACAATGTGAAATAATGCGTAAAGTAATTCCAGAAACTACTATGAATGATTTTTTGAGTTTATGGATACCTGCTGATTTGATACTCGCAAGTAGAAAGATAATTCGTGATGAACTGCAGGAGAAATTATTTCTGTTACATAAAGAAAAGTTTTCAGATCTACCTGTACCATTATGTTATCGCCCAGCAGATACTCGACGACAGAATATTGAAGTTGAAATTCCTGGTGGTGGGATATAAAATCTTGTACTGACTGATATTGTTTTGGTTGCTGTTGATGTTGTTGAGAATGCGCTGAGTATGGATAAATCTCCGTGGACGTTAGGATACGCTATAACGATTCACTCGTCACAGGGATTAACTATTTCTGATACAAATATCTGGATTGTCGATGATCGGATCGAATGGTCAAATTTAGTCTATCTCGCAGTATCTCGAGTCAGAAGAATATATCAACTACATAGGGTTATTATAAATTTTACAGAAAATAATGATCAAACTGTTAGCAATGATGTAATAAGAAAAAAACTATTTGGTTATAAGCAGTGTGACATAAAAAATAAGCGTGACTTTGATATTGATACTGAATTAATTATAACACTAAAGCAACGACAGAACAATCATTGTGCAAGCTGTAACTGTAATATGTTATGGCAATATTCGAATAATAATCCAAGACAATTTACCGTAGACAGAATTAATAGTGATCTTGGTCATACACGTGATAATGTGATGCTGACATGTCTTGAATGTAATCGACGTCGGGGCGCTGGACGCCCTGGTGCTAGTTTACATAAGTGAAGGTGGTGGTAAT
>JAECUM010004942.1:0-86599 GCA_016617855.1 Megalonaias nervosa
CTTCCTCCACCATTAATACTGGCCGCCATGTATAGCCTATCTTGTGCTGAAAAATGGCGTTAAACCCTATAACAACAACAACAACAACAACAATACACCAAGCTATCGGTTAGTTGGTACTACATACTAAGGGAGAAAATTCATGAAATAATATAGATGTCGCTAGGACAATGCACCAATATATCTGTTCGGTTCGCCAAGGTGTAGATAGGGTTATCATCTTGGAACCTTGGCTAGCGAAGATGCAGACATCCAGACATACAGTCACACCTCCAAATTCAGACCAAATTCAGACATCCCCATCAAAACTCAGACATCCTCTCCAAAATTCAGAGCCCTGAAAATACGATTCAAGCCGTGTATTACACGAGACACGGACACGTACAAATGCAGCGATATACGTCCTGCATGTACGCACATAACGTTGCTTGCTACACAATAAATCATTTCATCTCCAAAGAGCGTAAGTTTATCGGTGTTCTCATTGCATGTACATTGCTCGTGCAGCATGAGGTGTACAGAAGTCAGTATTAGGAAATAATTTAAGACACAAGTAAACAACTCCCTGGTAACGCTGTACATGGAAACGGTACCCATGTACAGTTTAGTTCAGGTATAATGCATAAACATTAATTATACACATTTCCGTGACACGGGAAAAGACCTTTTGCATCTGGCGAAGGCATTAATTCCTCCAATACGCCACAGCAAGGACAAGACAGAAAGAGACGACGAAACCTCTTCAGACCTCGTAGACAAGATCAAAAAACAACAAGAAAATAAGAACATCTGTCTTAGAATTGGACGTTTTTCATTACTAACCGAAAAAGAAACAAACAATAATGTACCGAGATTCTTGCGAATATTCGAAGTCAAAACTCGATCCTTTTGCCATACCACCAGTCACAATGAGGATGCAAGGATGCTAATTGGTAGAATTTCACTTAGTGTTGTCTTTGGTCATCCCAGTACCTATCGAACTTGAAATCAAAAGACAAACGGAAGGTTTCATCAATCTGAATAACAGTCAATTTCACCTGAAAGTCAAGTTCTCAAAGTGGACAACATCAATCCAGGGAAGATGCCAGAGTAACTCCCGTGAACAATGTGATGCATCAGTTGTTCAGCGAAGTAGATTTGTACTTGAATAACAAACTGGTCAGCTGCAGTATACACTTATCGAGCGTACTTGGAAAATTTCTTGACGTGCGGAAAAGGCTCCAGGAAAGTACATCTGGATGCTTCCCTAGTATGGAAACCTGACACACTGGATGTCTTCAACGACACTAAGTTGACAGAAGCTGACGAACTTCATAATGTTGGATTTAACGACTGATGAGAGAAATCGAACAAAGACACAGTTTAGAACTGATGGATCGTTTTTGCATTTGGACATTTGGATGTAAGATAAGTATTTGAAGAACGGAGTAGATGTACGCCTGAGACTGAATCGAAGTAGTACCGTGTTACATTTGATAGCTAATGCTGAAGAGTACAAAACGAGCATTGTAGAAACCAGATTTTAGTGCGCTGTATTTTAAGTCTTTCCTAAAGTCAGATTTTGAGCAGAACGACAGCCAAGAATCCTCTTCGACGAGTGGAAGTGAAAACCTTCACCATTGCCTCTGTACTCCGATGCAAAATTCAAATCATGTTTTCCATAGACAGCCACCCAAACGTTTAGTCACTGGTATCGTCAGCAATACGGCCCACCGATCAAAATTCTTTCGAGTTCCAACATTGCAACATGTCCAAAAGAGAAGTCACTCGAGATGGCCAAACATTGTGTACCAGATCCTGTGAACTTAAATTTGCCCAGAAAGTTTTTTGTTTGATTATACTTGACACTATTTGAAGCTACATTACAGTTGTGTATAAACAGCAGCAACGGTAATTTGTTTGTGGATTTAGCAGTAAAATATGCTTGTTCGGGCTTTGATTTCACTCCAGGGCAAGGCAGCTACGAATGACGTTTTACCCTGTAAAATAATTCCAAATTCGTGTAGAACTTCAGTTTGTAGCAGCTCTAGCAAACACCATGAACGCCATCCTGCATGCTGAATTGGACAATACTCTAGAAATCACCTGTTTAAGAGAAATAATCCTTGACTATTAAAATAAAAAGGATGGAACATGAAGAAGCTATGGAGATATGCGATGATGATGTATAAAGACCTGAGAGACCATTCCTCTCCTCCATTGACTTTTCTGAAGACGAAACGCATCGAAACTCTCTTGCAGCAGAGTACAGAGACTACCTGTTGTTCATCAACTTATCTGTCAGAACTTTTCAAGGAAAATGTCAGATGAGAACTTATTACTTATCAATACCTGTGGAAAAAACCCAAAGAATAAATGGATACCTGTTGACTAACAGTTTGTACACAGCTGCTAAAGATGTTCAAGCCTGTGTTATAAAGACTGACGACAGTCATCGATCGGGAACCCATTGTGTAGCCGTCTTTCTCATTTTGTAATAAAGTATCTTTTTTGGAAGACGATATCATTGACTTTATGAGAAGAACTCCAATATCGACTCAATAATATGAGATTACAAGGATCAGATTCCATGTTTTGTGGTCAATATTGTGTGTATCTTCTTCTATCAAGGTAGTCTTGGATTTCCCTCAGAACATTTAGTGGTTTGTTTTGATCGTTATTACACCAGAAATGATGATAAAAAGATAGGTTTGTGAACATTGTGGCTACCTCTTTTCTTCAGCCTGAATGGGTTAAAAACATAGAACTTGAATAAGCATAGAAAATATAGATGATTCATGTTTCTTTTAATCTTAAACTCTGTATCAGTTACGCCAAGTGATCGTATGTAAATACAGCAGAACTTGTCTTGAAAGACCACACCTTTTGCCAAAAGAATATGGCCTTTCAAGACAGGTGGTCTCCCATAACAGGTCATAATGCTATATAATCAATCAGTCTGTGCATTGAGAACCTGGTCTCTCAAGACAGGTGGTATCACATAGCAGTGGTCTTTCAAGACAGGTTTTACTGTACCATCAAAATACAGTTTGGATAGATGCAGTCATTGCTTTAATAGATGTCCGGTTAAACTGACTAAAAGTGAGTTGAAGTTGGTATTTGTACAAATGTGTATAAATTAGAGAATCGTGTGACGTTGGTATGAAAAGAACTTACATGAAATTGGATAGAGGAACAAAACAGTCAGATACGTTGGCATGTTGAACATATTCCAATGTGGTGGTCCTATTGTTGCATAGACGGAGTTCCTCACGTCATAAAGGCGATTACAAAGATGTAAGGTTCCATTCCACAGGAATACAAGACTTACAACACAGATAAATAGATATCATGGACAGAAATATATCTCTAAAGATGCTTGATTTTGTTTCAGTGCACAAGAAAAATTACAGGAACACCAAAGACTCCGTCCTACAGGGTAAACAACTTTATAACTTTAATGCCTGAAAAAGGATATGTTGTACTATGCAAAAGATTCATCAACGTAATTAAAAGCTTTTATTTCATTGTGATTTTGAAAGTAATCATTCCACAAAATGCAATTTAACAATGAATTATACTATGAACATTGCAAACTTCTGAACATATTCCTGTGGGATTTTGTACCTCATGTCCATTCATAAATGTTAGAGACCAGTCAAAGGTACAGATTGGAGTCTGGTGTTTTATCATTACTTGGGTAGGATTGTAAAAGTAGAACAAAACGTTAATACCAAAATATCCAAAATATATTGTTTTTACGAGAATGACCACAAACGTTTACCCCAACAAATGCATATCACATATGTGACAAAAAGAATTTAGACAAATTATATAATCACGATCCTTCACTTTTAAATACAGAGGTCTTGCAAGTAGCCAATTTAGTTTAAACTTCGTATGCCCAAAATATATAATACTATGCATTCGTAATTTGCCCGATCATGACAGCCACTATCCAATAGCCATTATCAAAACGCTTGTGAAGAAGTTCAAATCATTCCGAGTGTCACGTTTGCTAAGCACCCAGCTAAAGTCATGTATAAGTTATAATCTACCTGTCTTGGGAATATTACCGCGGCCTTGTGTTTGATCTCTAAAGATTGCCGCGGGGTTAGTGGTGAACTCTTACGCAAGGTTACCATGACCAGCCAGAGAGCGGAAACATGAGTCAGCAAAGGCGAAAGGCTTACCGTTATCACATCTATATATTAAAGGTTAGTTCAAGGATCAAAAGAAAAGTCCACGGGGTGAACGGGGCGTGTTCTTATCCGTCCTCACGTTGACAGGCAGAGAGAGGGACATTATCCGCTAAGTTTGACTGGGTCGGTCCACAGCGATATCTAATCAAAATTGAGATAGAGGGCATGATTACAATTCAGACCCGAATGATACCTTCCGAAATCGTAGGATTAATTTAGTAATCGCCTGGAAGGATTGCAGATCAATAGGGTTTACTCCGAGAAAGAAGCCACTCGTAATCTGGCGGCAGAACTTTAGAGGTAGATTCTAAGGAAAGACAAAGCTTAGGAAAGGAAGCTTTTAGGGGACAGAGAACTTTCGGTTCCATTGGGTCCCAAGTCTTCAAGAGTTGGAGACGGAATTGAGACTGTAGCCGAGACAGTCGAAGTCGACAGAAGTTCCGTCGTGGGAGAGAAAGTGGAGGAGCAGGAGAAGGAGTCTAGAGAAAGTCGAGGAGGAGGAGAAGAAGAAATTTGGAGAAAGGTCGGGGAGGAAGAGGAGAAGGAATTTGGAGAAATAGGAGAGAGAAAGCATATAATAGATGAGTAGAAATACAAGGACAGGTGGAAAGGAATCTCACACTGCTAATCAAGCGATGCAATAGGCTAATTAAAGGGTTGAGTGGAGGGAGTGTAATCGGAAATTTGAGTCATTTGATTATTGAATTGTTATTAAATTGTTATTCATTGAATTTCAACCTTTTTGTATCTTTAAGCATCTAACCGTCGGCTTGGCCGACTGGGGCTCGGAGCTTTACATCTATCTTTCACTAAATTTAAGTTCCAACAAAATAGAGCCTGGGTGGGACTTCTGTAATAGTTTAAACAAAATATTGGGAGCACCCCACCCAACCATATAGTTCGTCACATGTGTCATCGACACGTGACGCTGTGCGCTGATACCTTGTTGGATACTTATTTGCCATGAGAATTCTCCTCAGACGCCGCTTTGCAACGAGTCTTTTTTCATCGTGAGGAATGAAATCATAGACACGCCAGGCTCTATTAAATGATGCCAAACGTGCTTCAGAGGTTATTAGTGGAATAGTTGTGGGAATTCAGAGCGTAAGATTGGATAACTGAATGTTACTGTCATCATCTTTATCATCATGCCGAAATGCATCGTTACATTTCACTTAAGGGCTAACACGTTCGGTCCTTTCTTCCTTCCTTGTTTCCTTCTATCCTTCCATCCATCCATTCAGAGCGCGTAACTGCACAAATCCTTTTTAATTCCAGTGATGCGAAACATGCCAAAGAGGTATTTTCTTCGCCCAAGTGCACTTGCAAACTTTACTTGCACCGCAGTGTGCCAGATTGTTCGTCACCGTATCATGACAATAACAAATTTTCATATTTCTACAGGTCAATACAGTCATACACAAACGACTTGCATTTCGTCTCCTTTGAAGCTCCGTTACACAATCAACGTGTTATTCGCCTTTTACTTGTCCTGCAACGTAGTTTACTGCACCAGTTAACCTAAACATTGCACGAATATTTAAAGAGATGAATATTGCTTTGCCATAAACACGCATTTTATATACAAGGAATTATATATTTTTTGCAGCTCTATTTCAAGATTTGACGTTGATATCGCTGTTGACTGATGCCGAGTAAACTGTAATATGAAATCATAAAATCAGTTTAACTCAATAGCATGAATGGCGACAGCTGGATGTGTAATATTTTATTGGCCTTTTAACAACTAAAAATATACCAGAGTTAGTGGAATCAGTTTAAAGATTTCAAGTCTACGAACATTATTGTGTGAATCGTGTGCTTTTTCTTGGTCAGCATGCATGTTACAAAGTCATTACTGAAAACACATAATGATCAAAGGAAGACGTGTATTATGCATTAAAACTGACTGTTTTCCAATAACGCATGAATTAGTGAGTGATGAGAGACACCCAACTGGGGATAAGATATTAAGTGGAGATATTTGGGAATTTAAGTCGAGAAAGAGAAAAGATTCTTCTAAGATGATTACTGCAAATGAAGCAATGGGATGGATATAAACCTTATAAAGGACAATACTGGTTTAACAGAAGTTATAACAAGATTAAATCAGAGTTTAAGGATTTGTAATAGCTGTACTTTAGGTACTCAAGATCAAACAAGAACATCCATTACACGATATATTTCCACTTTTAAGACATGAAGTCATGACTCTACACGATATATTTCCACTTTTAAAACATGAAGTCATGACTCAGAAGAAATCAGCATGACAATATTCCAAAAATACATGCCTTCCTACCTACCTACCTACCTACCTACATACATACATACAATAAGTGCCTGAAATGCTCTGTATCAGAGTAAAAGAATTGTTAGAAATTTACCATAAAATGTATATTGCAAGAGATAACCAACCTGTCAAAGAACATAAGAAACACAATTTTTTACAAATATATTAAAATTCTTTGACCCTGCAAAATCATAGAATATGAAAAATTACATCAATTAACGTCTTGTATTCGAGTGTAGTGATAAATACAATGAAAGAGCAAGATTGAAATTGTAACGAATACTATCTCTCCATGATTTATACTATCTATCCATGATGTATACTATCTATCCATGATATATACTATCTATTCATGATTTATACTATCTATCCATGATTTATACTATCTATCCATGATGTATACTATCTATTCATGATTTATTATATCTATCCATGGTTTATACTGATTTATGCTATCTATCCATGATGTATACTATCTATCCATGATGTATACTATCTATCCATGATATATACTATGTATCCATGATTTATTTTATCTATCCATGATTTATACTTTCTATCCATGATGTATACTATCTATCCATGATTTATTCTATCTATCCATGGTTTATACTGATTTATGCTATCTATCCATGATTTATGCTATCTATCCATGATTTATACTATCTATCCATGTTTTTAAAGTGCCTTTCAGATAGTTGTAAAGCATGACACTGCATATTTATATCAATCTAAACCATAAAAATAATTAAAGAAAGTTTAAATTGTAGCCAACATCACTCTTCAAATACTTTAATGTAGAACGTGCTTTGAAGGATGCGGTTGTTCATAACAAAGTCGCTTCGTTCCTCTGTTGTAAATTGGATTTTCAGAGCGCTCTTTTATTTCCGTAAGAAGCTGTTAAACGTGCTGTCATGCAAGGTGGAAATAAAATTAGCTCAGATATTCTGGCGAATTTTCAGAAATCAGCGCGATGACCAGAAACAATCTTCTTTTTCACAGATATTTCAAGTAGAAATATTGCGGGTACGTTCGTTCAGGAATTATCAGTAACCACATATCAACATGATAGCATTCACTATCTGCAGCATTTTCTGTCATTGCCTCCCATGGCAGTGTATTTCTAAGATTATTCAAGCACGGTCTTTTACATTACGGCTGCCATGACTTTCCTAGCTTTACTGTGCCACTTGAAGTCTATGTCGTTTGTTCACCAACTCCTGATTTAGTTTCGCGCTGCTGTTAGAATGGAGGAAAACATGTGAGTACCGTGTATACTCGCTTGTAGAATGAATCCAACTGCAAAATTGCACAGACCCAGATCCCAGATTGAACAACAGAACATAATCTGCAGGAGGATTATTCTACGGCAGATTATGATCTTTGTTGTATTTAATTCGACTAGGCTTATAAGCGAGTAAATATGGTAACTGAATCCCTTCAGCATTATGATGTTGGATGGTAACCCAGTCATCCACTTTCAGTTATGGAGGATTTATATCCACTCACTTTCAGCTACTGTAGAAATACTTTATAACAATGTCATTAGTTTGGACAGTGTACAAGTTTGTCAGCAGGAATATCAACCATCTTATAAATCCTTTAATTATTATCGATTCCTGCTGATCCAGCTATTACAAATTTAGTCCGACAAATAAAGGGAAACTGTAAAATGTGGCAGGCGTGACATGGAAAAGAAAATAGAAAACAGAAGAAATGGACAAATATGGACCACTGTCATCAAGATGTCATCCGTGAGCATACAACACCAGAGCGATCATAGATATTCCATATGATTATGGCCTTTGTTTTCTTCATTTCTGAAAACATTGATGACGCAAGGTTTAAATATTTGTGTGGTAAAACTAAAACATGTATATCGTTTAATAAACAGTGCCATGAAAAACTACACAAAGTGTATATGAAAGAAAATAAGGAAGAGAATGGAATTGAGGGTCACAAGAACGAAATATATGCAACATAGAGATAAGGAGGCTAGAAAGCAATTACCCAGATAAATAAATAAATAAATAAATAAATAAATAAATAAAGTAAACGTGTCACAGATTACGATTTAGTTGACGCAAGAGAATGTGCAACAATTAAATAATGACTTTAAGATTTAAACAATTGTAACCTGGAATTTTAAAATACTAATACTAGTTCGAATCTTCTTCAAATTCATTTCTAATTTGCGGAGGAAGAATAATCCTTTTATCTTGGAAAGAAATTGTATTCTTTAATAATGTTTTCTTGTAGAAAATGAACGTACTTGTGGTTTGCTTTGTAATGTAATGTGACAGTCTGCTTTCTCTTTGTCTTCATTGATTCATTTTTTCGGTCCTTTCTTCCTTCCTTGTTTCCATCCATCCATCCATCCATTCATCCATTCGGAGCTCGTAACTGTACAAATCTTTTTTTTTTTAAATTCTAGTAATTCAAATCTTGCCAAAGAGGTATTTTCTTCACCCAAGACGCACGTGCAAACTTTATTTGCACCACAGGTTGCCGTTTGCTGTCAAAAAGAAAGGGCTGTTCGTCCTTTATCTCTCTTTGTGCCATGAAAATGTCCAATTTTCATATTCTTATTGGTACGTCACCTTGTTTAAGTCTTTTTTTGTTATTAATTCCTAAATGGAGAATGATATTTTCATAATTCCTATTCCTGTCTAATGTCTTATTTTGTTATGCTTTGCATATAATATTACTGTGGATATATTAAAGCAGAAACTTTGTTATATATTCCAAATGACATAAATCTTTTCAATCATTTCTGCACTTAATAGTTTATGTCCCGTTCAAATATATCTTAAATTATAATGAAACTTTGTTTATTCAGTCCGTTTGCCGTTTGCTCTCAGGAAGAAAGGATTGTTCGTCACCGTACCATGACAATGTCAAATTTTCATATTTCTACAGGTAACTACAGTCATATATAAACGATTTGTATTTCGTCTCCTTTGAAGCCCCATTACACTATCAACGTGTTATTCGCCTTATACTTGACCTGCAACTTACTTTACTGCACCAGTTAACCTAGACATTGCACAAATATTTAAAGAGATGAACATAGCTTTGCCACAAAAATGCATACTACATGAGAGATGTTAGATATTGTTTATAGCTACATTTTAAAATTTGACAATAGTATAGCTGTTGACATATGCCGAGTAAACTGTACTATGAAATCATAAAATCAGTTTAACTGTTTAGCATGAATGCAAACGGCTAGATGTGTAATATTTTATTGGCCTTTTAACAACTAAAATGTATCAGAGTTAGAGGAATCAGTTTAAAGATTTCATGTCTACGAAAATTATTGTGTGAATCGTGTGCTTCTTCCTGGTAAACAAGCATGTTATAAAAGTCATTACTGGAAACACATAACGGTCATACGAAGACGAGTATTATGCATTAAAACTGTTTTCCAATTATGCATGAATTAGTGAGTGATGAGAGACACCCAAATGGGGATAAGATATTAAGTGGAGTTACTTGGGAATCTGAGTTGAGAAAGAGAAAATATTTTTTTTATAAGATGATTCCTGCAAATGAAGCAATGGGATGAATATAATCCTTTTAAAGAACAGTAATGGTTTGACAGAAGTTATAACAAGATTAAATCAGATTATCAGGATTTGTAACATCTGTACTTTCGGTACTCAAGATAAAAAGAACATCCATTACATGATATATTTCCACTCTTTAATACATAAAGTCATGACTCAGAAGAAATCAGCATAGCATGATAATACTCCCCATATATATAAATATGTATATATATATATATATATATATATATATATATATATATATATATATATATATATATATATATATATATATATATATATATATTCTAAACAATATGTCAAAAAGACGGACAAGGTAAGCAGAGGGATAGAAGAAGCGAACTTTGGTAAGACTTATGTGGACAAGAAGGACAAAAGCGGCTTCAGTCTTGCAATAGCAACACCACATGGTTTAAATACAACGGTCATGAAACAAACACGCATTCACTTATAATCGTGATAATGGTTGCAGGATACGTTATGATCTGGAAAGTGTAATGCGCAAATATTGATACTGAAGCTATTCAGTTCAATGTATATAGAATAACTTTTAAATACCACTTGACTTCCATATACTCTCTGATCATTGTCTCTTGTACACGATACTTCTTTGTCAGATTTGAGATCTAACGTTACACTGGCAAAAACCTCTGAAAATATTCACGGTGGTAACCAGGATTACGAATTGGAAAATATTTGTTTCCAGTACCATACGTGTACGTCGATCCAACAACTGAATCCGTTAACGACAGCTGTATGTAGGGAATTCCTTTCTTCTACGATTACCGAGAGAGAGAGAGAGAGAGAGAGAGAGAGAGAGAGAGGGGGGGTATTTGTAAGGCTTCTAAACAAATGCTATCATTGATTCATCGCGCACAATCAAGCTTAGTCCGATAAATCGACCCCCCAAATCTGTGTAGATAGATATCTACGATATTTATGTCGGATGTCACCTGTTCATTAAAATGTGCAATTTTGCTGCATGCAAATCTGTCCGGAACAAACCTTTAGACACATACCGGTACACTTTAGACACATACCGTCAATTGGTAATAGCCATATCTAGCGCGAAATTTAAAATGGCCACATGACAGAGGGTTGTGCTATTCCACGTGGATTTACAAGTCACCAAACATAGGATTTGCTCCGGAAATATAATGTAAATGCCACCAAAAGAACCTTTCAGCCGATGTTAGCTCGACAGCCGCGAGAATTACCGGTAAGTGTATGAAATGTACACCGATATGTGCAGCCTAAATTGGCTGTAGAGGTTTGCATGTTTTAATGAATATGTGATATCATCCCCTAAAGCGCTAATCAATATCATCGCGGGTGAGGGGCTGATTTATCGGCCTAAATCAAGCTATAATCGTTACCGTGGAAGGATTTCACAACATGCCTTATTCTCAATAACATAAATTGATGCAACTCTTTGCGGAGGAAATATAGTATTTAACCGAAGAAACACAAACAAAACAAAGAAACAAAACAATACCATCATGCCTGCCATCCCCCTCTCCACTCAAGAACCAGCTGATGCCAAAGATCATCTCGCTAATATTGATCAAGGCATTCAGTTGTAGATAAATATTGAAAAGACTCAGATAAAAAGTCTATATTCTTTTATTTTTGCAATTCGCATTACCTAATGATTAATGAATTACATTTTATGATTTCATATGGTGGTATTTTGACCGAGTGTGGTATGTATAATATGAACGATGCAGTTACCTGAGAGAATATAAACACTTGTGTGATAGTTGGTTTTCAGATAATTACAAAACGACGAAGAAAGATGAAAGTACAAGGCATTTAAAAAAACATCACTAGTCAGCAACAGTTTGCACCATCTAAGGAATGTAATGAAACGTCTTTTATCGGAAAAATTGTCCAGGTAAGGTAGTGAAAAGATAATTACGGATGCATTGAACAGTACATATCAGTTTAGCAGTGTTTTTCGGTCTTCATACACAGTTCCTGTTTTTTTTAAAAAAAAATTGATTCTGCAAATGTCCATAAATCTTTTTATCTCAGTATGTTCCTCTGCATACTGTAGGTTCGTCATCTTTTTCTTTGTTATCGTAGGTATATCTGATGTGAAGACAAAATGCTGACGGAATATGTTTGGCTGTGTACATTGTCCATATTTATCAGTCTTGTTTGCAAGTGTTATTGATTTCACGATACTTTCGAAATCACCAAATAGACACGCGGAAGTTTTAGCTGATACTTATAGGTTACTGCATTTGTATGGGGAAAATATGAACGAGTATTTTGGATCGACATACTGCACGACCTTGGGAGTGCAGTATATCCATCCGACAAAACGAGTTCATATTTTCCCATACAAATGCAGTAACCTTTTTATTATATGCTCATTTTCTTATTCTACCCAAGGTTTAATTATATAAATAAAAATACACTACAAGAAACAAAGTAACTGAATTTATGCTGTATTCCAAACTAAATATACAAGCGCAGATTAGTCATTACACAACAACAAAATTATTAATGCTCACATAACTCCGCCCAGATCAATTTGAACTTAGTCGCGCGCTAAACATAACTTTCGAAAGAAAATGGCGTTTTGGTCTACTTAAAATTGAAATTTGGAGTCCTATTGTGAATGAATGTGCATTGCAACAACTTTTGCATTTGATCTCGAAAGAATAGATTTTGGTATTTTTGTCGATTCGATGAAATTTCGTAATTTTTGGCTGGATTTATGTACATGAAGTACATCGGATTTCATCAGCGTCTGTGCCAGTTCTACATGAAATACATCGGATTGAAACAGCGAGGGAGGAGCGTGTTGTCATCTGCAAATGTGTCTATTCTGTCATTGAATGTTTGAATTTATAATGTGGGAAAAATATTAAGTCTTTCAATTGCAATTATCTAAAAGACGCTATGGAATTTAATGTTTGTTTCATTTTGAGTGCAGTAAGGAGGATGTAATTGCACTTGGAATATAGTCGAAATTACAGTACAATTTCGAAATGTGTAATCAAGCTTGAGAACCCATGACATGGCTCGTGTAATTCGGATTTGCAGAACTAAGAAAGTACATTTTGAGGAAATTCAGGATGTAAAACTGTAAGTATCTTTTATGCCATTCTTATTACCAGCAAAAGAAGACCGTTTATGTCTTGTCACTTGCATGTTATTTGTAAGGACCCTGTCTGGCGTCTATAGCTAGCCTAAATCTGAAACATTGAATCAAAAAAGTTAACGCGGAATATGCCAAAGCAGCTGGTATGTTGCAGTCCACGAAACATCTCCTTTAGTTCATTCAGAAACAAATTTAATCAACCAAAACGTAAAGCGACTACTACGAGAGTGTACATGATTTGTTTACAAAGTAGTTCCTAGTACACTATTGCCACACGTGAGTACAATATGAAGTTGAGCGCGAGTGAAGTATTGTAAAATATTGTACGATTCTGACAATGTAAAGTTAACGGAGAAAACAACGAGCATATAATAATAATAATTTTTTTTACCCAAGCCATTGTGGGCATTATTCCTTTTGTGTTATCTACTTGATTATATATTCTGTGTATTTATCAGCACCATCGATTAAAACGGTCTACGACTCTTTGCCACTCTAATGTATATCACTTCACTAATTTCATCATGAGAAATCTCAGTAATAAGAAGATCAATTCATCAAGCATGATTTGGAACTTGCCATTCCTATAGCATCAACAATATTATCATGAGGTATTAGTCAAATGTAAATATTCAGTTAAGTATGATAATACAATATCAATCAAATGAAAATATTGAGTTAAATGTGATAATAGAATATTAATCAAGTAGAAATATTGAGTTAAGTATGATTGTGATTATTAATCAAGTGGAAATATTGAGCTAGATGTTATAATAGAGTTAACTATGATAATAAATATTAACAAACTGGAAATAATGAGTTAAGTATGATAACATAATATTAATAAAATGGAAATATTGAGTTTCATATGATAACAGAATAGCAATCAAATGGAAATAACGAGCTAAGTATGATAATAAATTTAAAAAAAATCAAAATATTTAGTTAAGTATGATAATAGAATAATAATAAACTGGAAATATTGAGTTAAGTATGATGATAGAATAGCAATCAAATGGAAATATTGAGTTAAATATGATATCAGAATATTAATCAAATGGAAATATTGAGTTCAGTATAAAAACAAAATATTAATCTAATGGAAATATTGAGTTATATGCTATAATAGATTATTAATCAAATCGAAAACTTGAGTCCACTATGCTAATAGAATATTAATCAAATATAAATATTGAGTAAAGTATGAAAATAGAATTTAATAAGCTGGAAATACTGAATTGGTATGATAACAGAATATTAATCAAATGGAAATATTGAGTAAATATGATAATAGAATATTAATGAGATGGAAATATTGTGTTAAGTATGATAATTGAATGTTACTCAAATGGAAATATTGACTTAAGTATGATAATAGAATATTAATTTCTTTGAGGAGAAGATGCATCTTTTAATAACTTCCAATATTCTCTGGCATTATTGAATTTGTCTTTACATTTATTATTTGTTCGTCTGTTTTTCATATTCCAATCTATTTCCTTGCTGTCAATTATTTAGTACAAACATTTATCCTTTCAGGTCATCAAACATCTGTCTCTGATTGTCTAAGCTCATTCAGATTGGATACGAATTCTTTCTTCTTGAATAAAATATTAAAAATAGACGATGGTGTATACTGTTTTTTCCGCCTTGGTGTGAAGAACAAATATATCTTCAGTTTTGATTGGACTCCAGAGCGTCTTAGGAGTTGGATCATAAATTTTGTGTCTATAAATCCAGCTGGTTTCACGCGTTTTCAGCTGATAACAATCATCAAATGAGAGAAAAAAAAATGTGATTCCCCTCACAATCTAAGAATGAGTTATCCTTTCCATGTCATAAAAGCAAGTAATAACAGGTTTATAATAAAATTATTATTTCTTGGGACTACTGCATAGAGATTTATAGTTCACTGCACATTTCCATTTACACATCCGTGTAATGGCAGGTTATTGCTAACTGACTCTATTAACATATCAACATCTTTTGGAATCCTCAGAATAACCCATTGGCGCTTTAAGTTATTAACTTCCGCGATCTACTATTTTCTGTTTTTGCTATCTATCGAGGCTGGAGTAACAGAAAACACCGACACTGTGTTTTCTTTCTTGCAAAGTAGGAGTTTCTTGAACGCAAGACGAAAGTTGATGTTGAATACAGTGTACAATATCACATTGTACGTTGTGCTAAAAGTCGCCATGGCAGTCAGGAACATGTTTAGGAAACCGGCAGCCGACACGCTTCCATCTTGGTTGTATATTTTCTGCAATGCATATATATATATATATATATATATATATATATATATATATATATATATATATATATATATAGAGAGAGAGAGAGAGAGAGAGAGAGAGAGAGAGAGAGAGAGATGCTGTACACGTACAAACAGTCTGAGCAAAACATTTTCTTACAAGTGTTTCGTTCTTGTTAGACCTACCGCAATCAGTAGTACAACGAAGTAAGGCAACCAGGAGAGAGCAAACATGACGGCTGCAAATGTCATCATCTTGACCAACCTTAGTCGCTGCTTGTAAAAAAACAAAATTCTGACGACCTCTATTACCCGGTCCTATCTGTCGTCCCTTCTTCCAGATGTAAAAGACTAACTGGGCATAATTCTTTACTATCAAAGCCAGTGGGATGATGTATGCTATTAGTAGGACAAAGACAACATTGAAGAGGCCATATTGGAATGAAACTAAGTGACTGCCACATGCTAAAGTTTTCATAGTATACGACGTGGTATTGGTCTCATTTGTGGCTTGGATGGTCACAGTAGTGTACTGTTCAGTCACAGAATACTCTATCATTGCAGGTATAGATATCAAGAAAGAGAAGACCCAAAGGATTGGCAGAATCCGCAAGACTCCAACGGTTGTCAGCTGCTTCTTTTGGCTTTCCATGATGGCACGTTTTCGCTCAAATGAGATACCGACCAGAGAATAAAACAGAACTCGTGATAACAAAAACAGGAAAGAAGTTAACAATCTTGAAGAGAACATCAGCTGAAATAAAATTAATTACTGCTAGAATGACAATGACTGTGGGCATTATAAAGACACAATGAATGTACACATGAGGATGGTGAGACAATCCTCAACCAGTCTGGATATATTTGTATTTGTTAGAGGACCTCGTATGTTACTGTTTTTGTAGTTCTTTTCAAGTAGGGCAATCCTTATATTGTCACTATTACTATCGATAGCAAATGCCTAGATTGAATTATTATTATTATTATTATTATTATTATTATTATTATTATTATTGTTATTATTATTTTGTTGTTGTTGTTGTTGTTAGTGTTTCTTATGACCGTGGTGATCATCTTGTAAGTTGTTATTACTGTTGCATATACAAATACAATCATTTCTTCCTTCACAGCTGATGCTGCTGCGACCCGAACTGCTGTATAGCATGATGATTTCATACATAGATTAACAGACATGTTGCTGTAAAGCAGTGGCGATGTTCAAGTCTTGGCAAATACATATTTCTCAAAAATTAATGAATAACTGCTACAGTCGGCATAGTCCCGTAAGTAATTTTACAATATTTACAGGACAAAAAAAAAAAAAAAAAATCGTTGGCAAATTCTGGAGTGTAATACTACATAACAATAATGTGAATTTCTTTAGTTAAAAAATTCTTTGTAAGCATAATATTATCATAGAGATGGGATCGATAAAATGTGATTTGAATAATGCTGAGCACTTGACATTTTTTATTCTAATTATGTATAGTAAGAAACTGCACAGATCCAGATCTGCCGGCGCATAATGCGACGACAGATCTGGGTCTGTGCAGTTTGCATTTGGATTTGTCTTATATAAAAGTACATACGGTATCAAAATCTTGTAATACGGTGAGACCATTTATGTCTGTCTTCTATTGAATGGAAAGGCACTGACGAGAAACAACGGAAATCAGCAACAAATCAACACCTTATTCGTCCGAATTTTATTCATTACGGATCTTTTGCATTTCGTAACAGCTACTATAACTCTTTCACATTATCGTAAAGACTGTTGTGGTGTCTTTCGCATTATCGTAATGTGTGTGTGTGTGTGTGTGTGTGTGTGTGAGAGAGAGAGAGAGAGAGAGAGAGAGAGAGAGAGAGAGAGAGAGAGAAATTTGGAATTTTAACGTAGCTTTAACAATTTTTCAGTCATATCGCTACGATATCTGCTGTGTAGCAGTTTATAGTGATGTCTAGCACTGGGGAATGATACCGCAGAATGTAGCATCATGTCCCACGCAGTCACTTTATCCTGTAGCCAGGCCGAAAAATCCTAACACTCGCCTCTTCGCCAAACGAGGTTGCTGCTAGTACCATTTTTATAAGTGTTTGATATGACTCTGCGGGGGTTTGAACCCGCGACTTCCCGCATCCGAGACGGACGTTCCAACCACTTAGGCTACCGGAGTGGTCTGCATTATCGTAATGAATATTCCAGAGTCTTTGGATGCTCTTCAAGCAGGTAAATTACACTTTTAAGGAATTTTTTAATGTAAAGGATTTGACGTTATTGTTATGTAGTATTTCTCTACCTTGATACACCGGGCGTGTAAACAGAAAATAACATCACCATTATTACAAATTGTACAATATCTTTCAGAGCTTATTCTATTCTTGCATTCATTATGAATTTTGATGAGTTTCGAAGAAAAAAAAAACTGCATTACTTAGCTTGCTGTTTGTCAATACATTTAAATAAAGTAATAACAAAATGCAAGTAGTAACAAAATCTGTCACTTTTCGACTCGTACAAGCACGACTTTGTTTGCTTTATTTGAACAAATGATCATTGACTATTTTTATCCACTGGTTTTACTTTGTATATCTTCTACTATAACATGGTTTCTTTATATTTATTTATATCGAACAGTAGGCGTGGCTGTTTAATTCACATCTCCTTATTCTCAATAGGGTCGAGCGTCCAAAATTGCCTACTAATTCATCAATATAGTACTTTTATAGTTAAAAAGGCCATGAATATACTCGGGTTCTTTTCAGAAAATAAAAGATTCTGTTACTAGCATTTCATTTATTCTTCTTTTAATGGTGTATGTTTTAAAATCAATTGTGGCATTCTTTACCACCCCGTTATCTACCCAAGTACTTACCTACATATGTGCTTTCATGCACACGCAAACTCACATACATGCATTCATACAGGCTTGTATTGATAAGCACTCAAGTCTGAGATGTGTACACATGTGCGTGCGTACGTGCATTAATTGCCTCATTTGTGCACATCTTCTAATACTTAGTAACTGACGACTACACTTCCTACTCAAACATTATGTCTAGTAAATGTATTACAACAAAATTGCTCAACTTTTTGCCCGTTTACGCATCCTATTAGTTTAATGAAAATCCTCAGAGAAAGATATTACTTTATTTGATGATGCTTTTCGATATAATAAATATTCATACTCTAATGTTCAGCGGCCTTGTTGGGTTTTGGACTAATTTATGTCAATCCTCTTTCTTTTCCACAGTTTTGTAATTTTTTAAATTGCTATCCTCCAATATTATTATTTGTATCACATTTAATCGAATATGTCTTTGATCATTTTCTCTGGTCCATTAGAACGAGAGTCGAATATCACAATATTGTATAATTAATATTATTGACAGCAAATTTGTATATAAAGTACAAATTATTGTAAATATTTCATTTCCAATTATCCGTTTCTAAGTTATGTAATATAATACATACATGTACAGTACATACATACCTGCTTTGTACGTGCGTACGTACATACGTATATACAGAAATGCACACAGACAGACGTACGGTAACAAAAGACATATCTGACCTTCGTAGAAATAGCCAGCATGAGAAATGTCATGAAGTCTTTGGGGTATAACAAAGCCTGCCAGCAGAATGTCACTGAAGGACAGGTTGGCGAGTAAGACGTTGGTTGCTGTCCGCAGTCTTGAAAACTTTCCCACGCAGACAATCACCAGGATATTGCTAACCACTGCAAACAAGAGCATAAAAGCCATGCTAATGACAAAAATAAATTCCCCGGTATTAAGTGCCATGATAACCGTAAAATTCTATCTATATCTTTGAAGAGTTGTTTTTTCTTTATGAAAGAACCATTTTCCACAACGTTTCAATTCTAAAGCAAGTTTAGAGTGAAAGAGGTGCACTTTTCCAGATTGGATTCTATACTCAGGAATGGCAAGCGATTATTTTCGATTTTATTCTATGATTCTCCTCTTTATCAGAATCCTCCGTGCCAGATATTAAGTTATTCCTCATCCTTTAGAGCATAAAGGACTAGTTGAGTACTGTTCTTCGATTTTGAAACAAGCAATGCAAGTATATTCTTAAATAAATAAATAGATTTATGTTTTTCATATGCTGTATTGAAGCAATACATTCACTGAAGAAACGAAATGGTGAGGAGTACTTGTCAGCAGTCATGGCTTATTGACGTCTGCACACGTTCAACTATTTCATCATAAACTTCTGCTTATGTGGAGGAATGTAAACGCTGCAGGGCTGAGTGGATAGAGGTCAGTTTTCTACAGGTGAATCTGACGCTATCGATTTATCTAGAAATTGTACTCTTCGGTTTTGTATAAAATATTGAACCAATCGTTACAGAGACAATTATCCCTTTGATTGCAGTGAAGAAGTTAAAGAATGACTTCTTATTTTATTTTTCAGTGAATCATTAACCAAACAATGCCGTACAAACTCGATAAATAATGCTAAAATTTGCAGTGGGTTTTTTTTTTTTTTTTCGTATCATACTTGAATTACCCTAAGAAAATAAACTGGTTAATCATTATAATTACATTTTAAATACTTATTCATAACAGAATAGATGGAATTCTGTGCAAAAGATCCATTACATATAAACTTAATATCAAGATTAACATTATAATACATTGGCATCAGGAGTAACTTACTGAAATATAACCATTTGAAGTAACTTTCCAGATATAATCTACCAAAGGAAATAATTTCCCCCGATATAATTTAGTACTGGAAGTAACTTCCCCGGGTATAATTTAATGTTGGAGGTAACTTGCTCGGATATAATTTAGTACTGGAAGTAACTTTCCCGGATATAATTTAATATTGGAGGTAACTTGCCCGGATATAATTTAGTACTGGAAGTAACTTCCCCGGATATAATTTAATGTTGGAAGTAGCTTGCCCGGATATAATTTAATATTGGAGGTAACTTGCCCGGATATAATTTAATATTGGAGGTAACTTGCCCGGATACCATTTAGTATTGGGGCAACTTCCCCGGATGTAATTTAATATTGGAGGTAACTTGCCTGGTTGCAATTTAGTATTGGGGGTAACTTCAGCAGGTATCACGGAGTATGAGGAGTAACACTTCCTTATATATAACTCTGTAACTGAACAAACCACCTCATATATAACTTTTCCTCTGGAATCTGGAGTATTGTTTGTTTTTTTATTCTTAAACTGTCCATCAGTATACTTGTTATTGCCTTAGTGTTTGAAAATTTCCATCAAAAGCCAATTAAACACATTTAGGTACTTGTAATTCAGATATTATAACGCCTTATGAACCGTAATTTAAATGAGGTGTTAATTATTAACAAAATAACTTAAACAAAACGAAAACATACAGGTAAAAATGACATGGTAATAGAAGCATATATACCTGATACAATCAGAGCACGATTCTCATTGATATTTATCGTAAAGAGAGAGAGAGAGAGAGAGAGAGAGAGAGAGAGAGATTAAACAAAATGAAATATTACATTTTTAAATATTTGAGGGACAACTTTAGCACACGTCAAGTTATGCTCAGCAGTTTTGTTTAAGTAACTAATAACTAATTTAAATACTGATATTCTGCGTAACTTGCATGACCGTCATTTCAAAATTTGTTCTTGTTTAAACAGCTGAGCTTTTGTAAAATTTTTTTTTTTTTTTTTTTTTTTTTTTGTTTTTTTTTTAATGGCATTGCCCACTTATATCACTGGCTTACGCTATGAAACAAATAAAAGAATTCGAGATTTTTATTATACAGATGCGTGTACAACTTTACATATATACCTGATTTATCGTAAAACTGTTACAGTATCACATTTATGACGATCTGTGTTCAATACAAGTTAATTCATATTCACTGTCGTCGTCTGCTTTATCGTCTATTTCTACATAGGAATTTATCGATGATCTTTATAAATAAGATTATAATAATACCTACACGAGGCAAATCACAACGGCCCTAGTTTCTCTTGCTATGTATATTTAGTATGTATTATTTGTGTAAACATGTTTACCCGAGTTTGAGTTAAAAGTTACAGTCTTGATTCTGACCTTAGAATCTTCTAGAATGGAAAATTGCATTAAGTGACCAAATATTACCAGAAAATAGTAATTGCTATCTCGGTCAAGTAGAGGGGTATATAATCCTCCTTGCCTAAAAGTTACTTTCTTGCATTAACAACTAAGGTAGAACCATTCTTATTGTTGAGTTCACTTTTTGATTTCGGTGGATCTATTTATTCAAAATATTATTCACTAGAATTGCAAAGTGCTCAATAATATTCTTGGACAGAAACATTAAATTGGAATTCTGGTAAATTCAGTCAAAAACATTTTTGGACTCATAGCATATCGCCACAATCCATGCCACTGGCACATTAGCACGTTCGAGAGACTACAAGCACATCAGCACATTCAATACTGGAACTTATTTGGAATACCAATGGAATTCAATTGCAACTTCATTCATTTGGACTTGTGCAAGAAATGTTATGCCTACTTGGGAATTAATTCATAATACTGTAAGTTCTTCATAATTTTTCATTTTGTGTTCTAGGGGAATAAATTATTTGCTGAATTTTACAAAACTTGTTGGTTATCGCTCTTTTTTGTTACTTAGTTTTAAGACCATAGAGTCGTAACATTCAAAATGAGAGAGAGAGAGAGAGAGAGAGAGAGAGAGAGAGAGAGAGAGAGAGATCATCCTCACATGACAGAAACAAAGATAAAACTTCCTTTCTCTAGGTTTCACTTAAAACACGAATCATCAATATGTGAGAGTGCGTACTTAAGTAATGACTTGCAACTTCTCCTGCACCGTTCAAGATAGAGACTTGAAGCTTTTATAAATGGTCAAAAACGTGTTGTAGACGAGGACGGCTTTTGATCCGTTCGATTGAGGTTTATGTTGGAGGGTGCGAGTGGTTTTACATGAAATTAAAAGTCATATATCTGAAAATTGACGTCTGATAATCGACTCGTTTATTATCTGGTATAATGGAAGTGTGAATGAAATCCACCCGTACACATCAGGGGTACACAGATTTAACCCCTAGGTCATAACTTAGAAACTGTCGAGTCCTCCGCCCGATCATCATATTCACTCTTACTGGGGATCAAAAATACGAATGTAAGTATGAAACGGACATTATCCGCCATATCTAATCTTATACACCCCACCTCCAACCTACAACTAACCAAAAGGACTTCTTAGCCCTGGGCCAAACCTATTAAATTATTGACAACCCCATGTAGACATGTATATAAGCTTATTCGATATGCAGAGACTCATGTAAATGTGCAGGTATCATCGACTATGTATCCAACCTTACTCTGTATGTATCCAACTTTACTCTGTATGACTTTGCCAAGAGGCTAAACATGTTCGTGGAGGTCGAGATAGGAAAGTGCTGACACGTTTTACAAATGCAGAATTCAGGTGATACAGTTTAAAAACTATTCTTAGACAATTTCCTTGTTGTAAGAGATATAGGTCACCAACATGAACATTAATATTACTCTAAGCTGAAAAGAAATAGTAGACAAAATAAATATTATTTTTATTTATTTTTTTGAGGAGAAATTCCTCATTGGATTGCGATAATTACCTCAATACTCAGACGATAATTTTATGTTAGGCATATCTTTTTTAAATTTGTGAAGATAATCTTAATTACATTGTAATCCGAGCAACCAAAATCTGTAACAAAGTTGAACAAGGAATATTACCGTATAAGGCAAGATGAAGGTGATGATAAAAATAAAATTAAGCATAATAAATTCCTTTGTTCAATAAAATAATCTGCTTGTTTTTTATGGTGTCTGAATCTAAACTTGCAGAAGCATGACGATTTGTACTGTTCATATACATAGAATGACGTTACTAGTGATACGGGCTACTTGAGATCAAACTGGAATTAACATTACCCCGTTGCATTACATTCGGTCCGTTCAGAACCCCAACCGCAATTAACATCACGCAGTAGGTTTACATTGGGTCCGTTCAGGACCCAAACTGGAATTAACTTTACGCTGTATGCTTACAACAAAGTAAAACGCATCTCACCATCAGTCTCAGTGCACATGATGTGCTGTTGTTAAATGTCATAGAGACAAATCTCTTGCTCAAGTGTACAAATTCCAAAAGATTAATCTCGAGATGTACTTTTGGCCAAACAGTTAGGAATATATTGGCTAAATTATGCTGATGAGATGCCAGTCAATCACTGCATGCGTATTGACTCATCAATTTAAAACCTTGCGTTCCCCATTATCTAAGATTTCGTACGAATGGCTTTCACGACTGGTTTCAAGAGGGAGGTTGAGTCATTTACATATCATTTTTCCTGGTTTTCGTCTGTATAGGAAAAAGTCACAAAAACTATAAAGACATTAACCACTACTTCTTTCTTACAATACTCAACATTACTTCCTTTCATTCTTATCTTCCTGCCAAATTGATTCGAGCACTGTATTCCACCACTTCCCGAAAACAAATGCACAAGAGCGTTCACATTTGAAGCTAATCTCAAAGAAATGTTACGATGGTTTACTTTGACAGCACCTGAGTTACTACAACGCATCATTCACATACCACTTAAAACAGCAAGTTGGTTTCGAAAAACATAAAGTAGCTTCGACACAACTAGAAGATAGAAGAATCGATACTCAAATCACATACAAGTCATTTTGAAACCAAGTGAAAGTGGTTGTCATTTATTCTCCTTAAAAATAGTGTGATCCTTTTGCAAAAGTTACAAAATCGTAAATTTCACATCCTGAGAAGACAAAGAAGCAAACTCAATACAGAGATACTTCTACTGGAACGTACACGTAATCAAGAAAACCTTGTTCAGTTATGGTCTCTTTTTCACTTCTTTTTCTACGTCTCCTCCGTTAATGGTGATAAATTTCGAGATTGATTTAAGACCAGTGTTTCCCAATTTGATGAAGAAATGGAAACCCATCTATAAAATAAACTTCTATCCCGTTGACGTTTTCTTTTTCTGATCGTTAAAAGTACCATATAGAACATGTGTGCTACAAAGTTTAAGAACTAGCAAAATTTTAGTCGCTTTTTAGTCCGTTTAAAAACACTGAGTACGTAAGGTCAAGTTAGTACGATGTTAGGATCGATCACTGGACCATGTTAGGAGGAGTAGGTGTGATAAGATGATAAGATGGAGATAAAGAGGACACACTTATTTGGACAGACATTACACTGATACCCACTGGATTATATGAAAAGGCAAATCTTAACTTTAGTTCCTTACAAACAATGGATGGAACCCCTTCGTTGGTTTTAAGGAAGGAAACAACATGACCCTTAATCTTAATCTCGCAGAGATGTCACACTTACAACAAATATTACAATCGTTGAACTTATTTCTCAGAAAGATAATACATTATTACAACATTTAAACTGTTTCATCATCAAGAATCAGATGAGACGACTCTGAGAGAAGAACAAAAAGTAGCAACAGATCCAAAAGGACGACATATACGGCTACGGAGATGGTAGAGAAAGAAGAAGGAGATCATAATCAAGAAGAACATGAAAAAGAGGAGTTTAAAACTTCACCTGCTAAAATACGCAATTTGACAACACATACAAGAAGAATTGGTTGGATCAAAAAGATGATGTCCACACCTTTTTCAACAGAATAGAAAACGAACGAAGTGAAGAAAAAAGTTAAACAAGGACCAATCATGTCTGTTCAGACATCCTTTGCTCCTATTGCTCGTCAGACCCGTTTAGATTGCAATCCAAAATGCCACAAGAAGAATGGAGTATCGGCAGTTGATTAACTATTTCAGGAAATGCAACAATAAAGTTATACATTTTTAACAGCATTTACTACAATCCAGCTCATGCTTCCGGCTAGGGAGGAATTCAAAAACTGTAATGGTGGCGCTCTACAGTTTCGTATTTTGGATAGGATTAGAATTTTAAAGAAAAAGAATTTACCCGGGTGTCTTCATTGGTTATACTGGCTATTTAAAAAAGAACTCGTATATCATTGGTATTGTTCAAAGAACCTTTAATTCTCTTTATATTGGTATATGATTGATGGGTGTAATATTGGTTATAGAGTATATAGCTTGGCCTTACTCCAGATGTGCATCTAACAAAAAACTGCTATCTCAACTTGGTCATTTTCACTTCCTGGACTTCAAATGTAAATTGTAAAAAAACAGCCGAAAACTTTTTTTTTTTACATTTTATATATTTGGTAATTCATCCATTGCACTTTCAGAAGCTGGCCTTGTCTAGTTGGGAAAATTCATTTTCCCTATTTTAATAGGTACTAAATATAGTGTACTTTAGACTAATTAAGGCTGACTTTGTTTTAGCAAAAGGGAGCAGTCATTTTAGTTAGCAGCGTGCTTTGATCATGTACAATTTCCATAAGTACAATATCCAAAGAAATGTCAGCCACATTACATCAAAGTAGCATAGAGGTATGCCAACATTCTCTCCACTGTGCATGTTTTAAATACAAACAACTTCACCTTACGTACGTTACTCTATCAAAAGTACATAATAGCTGGTGAGCCCCCTTAATGAGCACATCGGTATTATTATTGTATGATTTAATTTTGATTGTATGGCTGAAAAATTTAAGTCGCAATCAAACTAGTCCTTTTGAATAATTCTCCTGTATTTCCCCCAACAGAACAATATTTATTAGTGTCAGAGTCTCACACAAGCCCAGCCTCCCCCATTATGATGAAAAGTGAGCTATTTGAAAAATGCACGTTACATTTTGTCAACATAGCAACCAATGTTTTGCTGAAAGACAGGAACATGAAACTTGCCAGAATTATTCCTGAGATGCCACCAATAAATTTTACAGTTTGAAAAGGGATGGAACAGATGCGGTTCATGGAGGTCAAAGTTTAAAATATTTGTTTGTTGTTTAATATGGAAGAAAGCGAATTTGCTTGGTCATCATTTATTTTTTAATTTCATTGCAAATAAATGAAAAGAAACATGTTCACTATATATTTCTTTTACATTATATAACAGTTTTAAATTTAAGTTGACTTTACTCCTATATTCTTATACTTCTAATTTCCCCATAATTAAGGTCAACTACTCAAACAATATTGCCTCAAGGCATATTATGTAAGCCAAAGCAAAATAAGTATATTTAGCTTATTTTCATGGATAAAATCAATTTTAATGTACCATTTTGTTCAGAACATCATACACAAAGATATGAAAATAAAAAAAAATAATTGCATATCTTTTCATATTTGTATTCAGGTGGCGCTCTACAGTTTCGTATTTTAACATTTAGAATTTTAAAGAAAAAGAATTTACCCGGGTGTCTTCACTGGTTATACTGGCTATTTAAAAAAGAACTCATATATCATTGGTATTGTTCAAAGAACCTTTAATTCTCTTTATATTGGTGTATGATTGATGGGTGTGATATGGGTTACAGAGTATATAGCTTGGCCTTACTCCAGATGTGCATCTAACAAAAAACTGCAAGCTCCACTTGGTCATTGTCACTTCCTGGAATTCAAAGGTAAATTGTAAAAAACATCCGAAAACTTTTTTTTTACATTTTATATATTTGGTAATTAATCCATTGCACTTTCAGAAGCTGGTACTGTCTAGTTGGGCAAAATTCATTTTCCCTATTTTAATAGATGCTAAATATAGTGTACTTTAGACTAAATAAGGCTGAATTTTTTTAGCAAAAGGAAGCAGACATATTAGTTAGCAGCGTGCTTTGATCATGTACAATTTCCATAAGTACAATATCCAAAGAAATGTCAGCCACATTACATCAAAGTAGCATAGAGGTATGCCAACATTCTCTCCAATGTGCATGTTTTAAATGCAAACAGCTTCACCTTACATACGTTACTCTATCAAAAGTACATAACAACTGGTGAGCGCCTCCAATGGTGCAGCTGAAACCAACTTTAAAAGTTTACGGCTGAAAGATTTACGACAATGGTTACAAGAATAATGCACATACCCATTCGACAAAAATGTTACAGAAATCAAACGAAAGTAGCAGCAACCAATCATCGATGTCAGGCGGATTTAGCTGATGTCTCTCATTTAGCGTCGAACACTCGACGTTACCAATATTTGTTATGTGCCATCGGCGTGTCTCAAAATCAGCCCTAGCAGTTCCTTTGACTGCTTAAATAACTTCAGAGTTAATGCGAGCAAGTCTAGTTGGACTCAACGTTGTTAGCCTTGTACATACGTTCATGTTTAGTATGTGGCATTTGCAAATGAAGAAAAGGGGACTATTCTTATCCATCCGCTTCATAGATGATATCCCAGTGAGTGGGGCTGATTAAACAAATGTTGATTTAGAAAATATCACGTTAGCTTGCCTTTTTAAACAAAAAATATTTCGGACATTATCTTTCACATCCTTTGAATTTGTAAAAATGGTTTCTTTCACGTCCGCGTACCAAATCAGAGGAATGTTCCCGGTTACACGTATAAAGTGATGTGTTCGCCATTTTTGCCATGCGTCGTGTCAACATCTATGAATAAAAATTCAACACTGAGTGAAGTCAAGGTGCACATGACCATGGTAAAGCACCATCTCACTAAGAGGCAGATGGAGAAGACTACCATTTTCATGAAGATAGCGGAACATTTAGTGGAAAAAGTGTTAAGAGAAGAAATCGACTTTGAAAAGAAAGAATGTGAAACGAAGGAGCATAAGGAGAAGGAACAACAGCGGTAGCAGGGAGAAGAGGAGGAGTGGAAAATGGAGACAAATAAGTCTGATTTTGGGCTCAGTGTCTGTTACAAAAAGAGACTATCGTGCTGCATTGTGAGAGGGCATCCTAGCTACTCAATACAAGGTAGATGAGGGTATTAAGAGCGGTTGAGGAAGGGGGAGTAGCTACTCAATACAAGATAGATGAGGGTAAAGGAGCTGTTGAGGAAGGGGGAGTAGCAACTCAATACAAGGTTGATGAGGTTATCGGAGCGGTTGAGGAAGGGGGAGCAGAACAACAGCCGCAGCACCATCAGCAGCAGCAAACATAACTGCAAGAATAGTCCGTGAGCCAAATACGGAAGATGGAGTAAATGAGCCTGAAATTAATGGATTCCATCTATAAAAAATCTTTCATGAGTCTATTCACGAAAAATGGCGGGAAGACCTAGTCACATCTCCGTTAGCCTACCGCTCCGGTGGCCTAGTGGTTAGAGCGTCCGCCTCGGATGCGGAAGGTCGCGGATTTGAACCCCAACCATAGCCTTATAAAAATGGTACTAACAGCTGCCTCGCTTGGCGCTCAGCATTAAGAGGTTAGCGTTAGGACTGGTCGGCCTGGTGTCAGGATAAATTGACTGGGTGAGGCATGATGCTACATGTCTTCGGCATGATACTCCAGTGCTAGACATCACTCTAACTGCCACACTGCAGACATCGTAGCAATACGGCTGAAAAAATTGTTAAAGCTACGTTAAATTCCAATCACACACATACACATCTTCGTTAGCCAAAGGTTGTCGATCCACTTCTTTCATCATCGATGTAGAATTAAATAGATCAACGACTCCTGGTTAGCAAAGATGACATAGACCGTACAGAATCAAAATACAACAGCTGACGAGGGTCCCAATGATATTTATTCAGCAAATATTCTTCACATATTCAGGTTTTGCTTTATGCGCATTTCGATGTTTTCAAACAACACATCTACACATACAAACATATGTGTTCACTGTAGTAAGACACACTGCACTTAGTACATTTGACCGTGAGTCCGCCGACTCTGTGTCGAAATAAAACTGCAGCAACAAATGAAGGTAGAGTTGCTAGGAAGTTTATCTGAGCTTGCGTATACTGATCTGATGTCGGGGATGATGCGGGGGAGGGGGGATTTGGTGGGAGAATTGGATAATGGCAAAGCTTGACTGAAAAAAAAACAGCAACTCCCAAACCTCCCATAAAACAAGAAAAGAAAATATTCGTAATCGATTGGTAACTGTATGTAGTCCCAGCATTTGCCCAACATGTGAAAAAATTCTAGATCAGTTCCAAGTCACTGTTTATAGTCAATCACATAGCAGAAAACATAGCCTATACGTACAAATTGGAATTTTGGCGTTATGCAACATGCATATCTCGTTGTAACGTAGAAAACGAATGCTGTAAATAACACCAATAACGTTGTTTATCACATAGTCGGTATACTTTGCCTACAGTTTGTGCAGTTTCATATTTTTGATATTATACATGTGAACATATCACTTTATGTGATTCTGATTGGGCCAAATAAGCCCGTGAAATTATAGTGCAGTATTCTCTTTACTGATTGGCTGCTATCGTGGGAAAACTTTTTTAACCCCGCCTTCTGCAATTTTTTGTTTTCATTGAACATCTTGGCCGCCATTTTTTGATTCGACTCGCGAAAGGGAATTGGGAAAAATGGTGTCGTCTGTTTCAATGTTGCCAATTTACCCCCACGGGGGTTTGTTATGTCATGTATAGCATATCATAACATGAAAAATGGCAAAACCCCCAAGACAAGAACAATAACAACAAGTAAAACTACCAGTATTGCTTAGATGATAACGAGGGTGGGGGTGGTGATGGATGGGTGGTATATCTGTAGCATGGAATCGACCCTATATACAAGCTTGGTTTAAATGTGAACTTACTGAAGTAAATAAACTCAGATTTGTTCATAAAAGAATGTAAACATTAACCGGTCTCCCCAACTGAAAGAACTTTATCCAACCACAGCATATTTACGCCTTAAATATGTGATGCAAGTCCAACTCAGAAAGAGATTTGTTTACGTTTTCTGTACAATCTAATGTTCCAGATCAAATACTACAAATATCCGGTCACAAATACATTACAGTAAATATGTGTATTTCTTCATCCAGTAATCTTTTCACAAAATATCGCAACAATGTAATGTTTAGTTGTGATGTGGAATTTCAAACACTGTCACTGTGTCGTGTAGACCAACTCAAACCGCTACTGTGCACCGTATCAAATAATGTCACATCACACGCATTGGATATTTTGTGTTGACAAATGTTTTGTCTTTTGTACAATGTTCTGTTTATTTGGATGGACGCTTATTCTTTGATTTATAGATATCAAAAATATATAATATACTTTTACTATTTCAACTTTGTTTGGGACTATTTTTTACGCACAACAAATGAAAGGTACAGCGTCTGTCAGAATGAACGAAATTATTCGTTCTTCTTTCTATCTAAATAATTTCTACTGAAATAAAACTATGTGATAAAAAGAATCTCAAATGGGTAATGATTTAATATTAAATTTATGAAACTCGTTAAATAATGTCCAGCTTTTGCTCGCCATGGCTAACAAAAGCTGGATATTATTCAACTCGTTTCATAAATTCAATATTAAATCGTTACCTATTTGAGATCCTCTATATGCTATACAGAACGCTGAACAGGAACTATGACTTACTTAAATCCCGACAGTATAAAAACAAATGAAAATAGTGTTGCCAATAATGACAAATTAAACTGAAATTCTCCAAGTCGTGCACTGAATTATTAAATTACTTAATAATTGTTATTAGATCAGGAAACAAACCAGTTTTTAAAATGAGAAACAGCATACATAAGAAAACAATCTATTCCTCTCTTTCTCTCACAATTATATTCGTTAATACACTTCATGCACAGATTGATACTGTGAACATTGTTAGCCTGGGAGTAGTATTATTATAGAGCGGTCAGATTCAATAGACATCGTTGGCCAGCCTGAGTTGGCCGCCTTATTGTGTCCTTGGGAAATGCAATTAGCTCCCATTTCCTCGGCGTGATATAGCCATTGGTGTGTTTTAAGTACAAAACACCTAATACCGCAAGGCTAAAACGTACAAACCAACAAAATAGTCGAATTCGCTCCAATTACACCGAAAAGATTTACGTAAGATAATCATTATTTTCACCTTTTTCCAGATTTATTTGTCAGTATACATTGTATTGAAGATCTTATGTTATTCCTGATTCTATTTTTACTTTACGTGGTCATGGTGAATGGATGAACTTGCAAGATTTGATGTGAACTTATTTGTTTAATAATTGTAACATTGTGTTAATAAGTAGAGTAGAAATAGTTATTTTGTTCTATTTAACTCCGCATCGTATGATAAAAGCAGTATGGGATTTTTCTAGTGTCCTAGGTCACGGCCTTCTTTCCCCCAATGACCTTGTCGTCACTCGTATATACCCATGCGTGAACGCTACTCACAGCTGTCCCTGCAGTAGCAAGGTCATTGGCGGTGGTGGTAGAAGGCTGTGACCTAAATCAGTATAATCTACATCGCTATAATCATACTACTAACGTACACGTGCAAACATTTGCTCGATTTTCACTGACTGTAAATCAGAGTTGTTAATACTCCGATTTCGTATCTATACTCGGAGTCGCTGATTGTGTTATATTTCAGAAAACATGATAATTATTCTATCCTCAATAGCTACCGAGTAGAGTTTATTACTTTTACTGAGACTGCATTGTGCCGGGTCGAGATTTTCTGAATAAACACGTATAAGCAAATTCAGCCGTGTCGAGATTATTTTACCAGCGTAGCCAGTCACACCGTAACTATTGATCTATCATAGTTCTTCTATTAATAGGGCGATCGCCAGGTATAATTGCTCGACAGGGTAGCCGTAATCAGGTACAATACACACACGTACTTCTAGCCAATTAATCTTTATTACTTGTATAACTGTCACACAGATATAGAAAATTTCTGCCAGCGGAATATTTAAGTATCTGGTGACTGTGTGTTCTTGTGCCTGACATTATGTTCATATAGAACCATACTGATTATGTCATTGAATGGTGTCTGAAACGATCGTTCTCATCTTCGCCCAAACACTATTACACAGACAAGTTCATCCTTGTTGAATAACAGTCCAGAGTTGTTTTTTGCTTTTTCTTGGTTGGGTCAGTGTTGGTTTAACATAATCAACTGGGATTGCAATTGGGTTGGATTTGTCGGTGAATTCCACTTCATCGTTATTGAAGCAGTCTCTGAGTGTATTTATACTTAGTTGTGCATTCAACGTTCGAGCGTTTTCACCTGTTAATGCTGCAGCCCAAGCTAGTCTCCAGTTGGTCTTGGTACATCAGGATGGTCCTAACTATCAATTTCTATTGGCCCTCAACAAGATTTTACTTCATTGTATTCGAAGGTTTGTTAACACCGCTCTGACGCAGATATTCATCAACAAGTGGAACGAAATTACTATCAGTCTTAGCATCTGCTATCAGTAGGTCTCACACCCGATTGGTAAATTTCGCAACCTCATCACCGTGGTCAGAATCCATTTCTTATATGCAATGATAAATTTAATCTTAAAAACAAATACCAAAGACGGTTAAGTATGTGACTAGATAGATGTTGAGTCCTTCGAACTGAATTTCTTCTCCGGCAACTAATGATACAACATCGCTTAATCTGTCACGTGTTACTAACCGATTATCACGCTTGCGATTATTTACCAATACCGAAATTCACATGCCACTATATCGGAATAAGATTCATGAATATGCTTCAGACCCGTCTACCTTCAAGATGTGAGACACAGGTCTCTCAAAACCAATTACAACAATATCGAAAATAAGTTGACCATTTGTTAAGGTTACCAAGTCAATATTTTCCTTTGCTTCAGTAACTATTTTTGTTTTACTCAGTGCAGTTACTACGCGTGGTGGTGGAGACAACTGTGCGATCTTTACATCCATGTATTCGGCTACATTGAAGCAATTCTTGATAAATGCATAATGGCATACCAGAATCTTTGATTTTGCTGGTTTCAACCAGATTCTTTGCAACAGCGCCTCGAAGCTTTATAACAACATATGGAATGTCCACGTTACATGTTTCCAGTTTTCCAATTCGATCTTTAACCATCACAAGCTTGCCCAGGTCGACGTCAACAACAAGCTGGCAGGTAAACTGGTTAAATCCGTTTAGGTGGCAAACCTGGTCAGATTACACCAGGGCCGGGTCGTCGACTTATTGAGCGTCCGTAAATATCATTTATCGTAGGCATTTTGTATACTGTTAAGCTTCTTTATTAAGTGATGATGTAAAATCGAACAACTCGGAAATGATTTACTCACTTTACCATTAGGAGTTAATAAAAATTGGTAAATGGACGCGTCAATGGCTAGGTCACAACCGAAAACCACTTCCGCTCAGCAGCCTTTAACTCCCACGCCTGGATAATCAAAGACCTTTTCCTTTTTGTATACGTCCCCCAGTTGCCTTTCTCAGAACCATCCCGGATGCAGTTCGGACGGCCCCTGACGCAGCCGCTTTGGCAACCTCAGGAGGCGCTGCTAACCGTGCTGAACTGGCCGCGAGGAATAGAAATATTCCGCTGTTGCATGATGCATTTCCCAGTAAAGTCGAGCGATTTAAGAAATACCCCGACTAACTCCTGCCTACGATACAACATTGGTGACTCAGTTTGCCCGTCGCATCTGACTCATCTCCGTATCCAACTGAAGAAAGTAACTGTATGTGCTTTTATAAGTACTTACGCAGAAACTTCAGATCAATAATAATTATAGAAATAATAAAAAAGTACATAGAAATATGGAAAAATCGATTGTTTAATTTATAATTTACAGATATGAGGAAGATCAGATAATTTAGAACGAACTTTACCATAAGAGACATTCCATTAGCATCTAAACGGGTCACATTAGTGCAGTAATCGGTATGAATTACTAACGAATTAACGAAATAGTAATCTCAGTGTCAATAAAACAGCAGATAATATGAAATTACAGACCATGCCTTAGAAAACTTACGCGTACTTAATCAGAAATTATGTGAATGTAAAATAGCACCGCGCTTTTGTGAGCTAGCACAGATACTTATTAAAGCATCACCAGCCACTCATTGATGGAATTAATGAAGAACCCAAACATCTTTCACCAGAAATTACATTTCATTACATGTTTAGATAAATGATAGGAAATAAATGTATTTCTCATAACCAAAGATGAAAAATAGTCTTTTTATTGGGTTTCAATTTGTTTTGGTAAACCAAATCATTAAATCCAATCAATGACAAACTAGTCGCTGCAGCGGAGACAAAATAATCAAAATTGGAATGATGTCGTCACCGCATTGACGTATATAGTGACATGTATGTCTTTCATATAAATCTTAATCCAAAACAATATCTGATGGCAGACTTGCCAAAAGATAAAATAGTGAAATTCTAACATACGTGTTTTACGATGGTTCACTACTGGGTGTTGTTATCGGATTGTAAACAATGACTTTGCAGAAAAATCAGAACAAAGTATAGATGGTAAATTGTATTACGTTTTATATTGAATTTTTTCCTGAAACTTTACTGAAACAAAAATACAGTTTGTTTGTTTGTTTCAAACGATAGAAATATCAACTTTCAAAAGCTGACCATATTAAGAAAAATTATTCATTGACTTTTTGGTTCATATTTAAACATTGCTTAGAAGCCGTTTTTATTTATACAAAACAATTAGTGAATCGACTAAAGAAATGTCAGCCATTTTATAATAAGTTACGACAGTGTGTTTTTATTCCTGCATATAATTCTTCAAGTTGTGTATGTGTACCGTTTTCAAGCGAGAAATGAAATGATTTGTATTTTCGTTAATACATTTCTTGCGCGGATTTATACAGAGAACATTATTGGGGGTAGGCGTAGCATTATTACAGAGCAGCCAGATTCAACAGCTATCCCAGGACAGCCTCGATCGGCTGTCTCGGTGTGTCCTTCGGAAAGAGACTTAACTCCCATTTCCTCGGCATGATACAGCCAATGATGCGTTAAAAGCTCAGCCACCCCCTAAAAAAAAAAAAATAGATAAAATCTACAGCCACCAGAGCGTAACGTTTTAGATATAAAGATTTTAATGATTGCAAGTTTAGCAACTAGAAGTTTACTTATTTAGTTTGTTTATTTCTGCTTTCAAACGCGAATACTGCGGCAAGCCAATGTAGTGACAGATGCTGCACAACACTCGCTAAAATAATATGTTTTTGGTAGCACACGATGAAATATATCCGGTATTAAGATAGGAAAAGAAAATATCCTCTATTAACTGACTAACGATAAACCGAAAACAAAACGTACAAGGTTCAGAAGTGACTGGGATAACGGCAGAAGTGATTTAAAACAACATGAGGTGAGTGGGATTAGTGGTGGCTGGAAGAAGAGCTTTTAAGTATACAACAGCCATTACCGCAAGGCTAAAATGTACAACCCGTAAAAGGAAACACATTGAAAGAAGGTAAGAAATAATATAAAAGATGGCCAAAATAACGCCAGCAATACAAAAGGGAAAAGACAGTTGCCCTTCTCCCGTTGATATATTAGTCTCATTCAAGAAACCTCTCACGTGGTTCTGCGTGATCTTTACCATAGTCACGTGCGAGATCTGGTTACACGAGCCTTCAAGATATTCATAAATGATACATACCGTCTTTCATACATCACATACCTTCCGATGGGATATACTACGATGGTTGGGTGTTTTTTAGGTTTTTTTTCTTTCCTTGAAATTGAAAAAGACATAATAACTAAAAACTAGTCTTTCGGGTGAATGGAAAGCAGTAATTGCTTTTATTTCTTTTTTAATTCGAGGTGCTCAAGAATAAAGTATGCTTTAGTTGCGCATATTGTTTACTTCATATTTCATTTGATCTCAGCGTCAATAAAACAGCAGATAATATGAAATTACAGACTAAGCCTTAGAAAACTTACATATTCTTAATCAGAAATGATGTGAATCTAAAATAACACCAAGCTTTTGTGAGCTGGCACAAACACTACTATCACGTCAAATATGGAGGGAAAATCGACAGCCACGCATTGATGAAATTAATGAAGAAACCTAATATTTTTCACCAGAAATTTCATTTCATTACATGATTAGAAATTTGATAGGAAAATAAACATATCTCTAATAACCATTGATTAAACAGCATTTCAGTAGATTTTAATTCGTTCGGCTAAACCAAATCGTTTAAAATAATCAATAACAAACTTGTCGCTGCAGCGGAGACGGTTTTAAAACAATCACGATTTGAATGAGGTCGTCACCGTAATGACGTATATGGTGACACGAGTGTCTTCCATATAAATCTTAATCCGGAAACATCCGATGGCAGACTTGCCAAAAAAAAGCAAATCATATAATTACACATTTTCGATTCACGATCTTTCACTGATGGGTTATCTGATCGTAAACAATGACTATGCAGAAATATTAGAATAGTTTTGGATTTTATTATCTTTCCTATTAAATCTTTACTGGAACAAGGATTTGTCATCTGAGGATTGTTTGCATGCAATGGACAACTTCCTGACAAGACTCGTCTATATTGTGAAGATATGGAGATAATCTGGGGATATGACTAATCTGGTTATGGTCAAATCCACAGCCAGAGAACTCGAGATAATCTGGTTTTCACTGCCGGGACTTTGTCGGTGTAGCATAGGTAAACCAAACTCAATATCGTGACATAGCAAAGGCTACAACTAAATATCCCCGGGTAACGCTGTACGCTGCAACAAAACCCACGTCCATTTTCGTTCATATATTATGCTCAGGTATTTTCGTACACACAAGTTCGTTACAGTGTCCAACCAGCGCCTCTAAGATTACGAGGCCTACACTCTAACAACTGAGCTATTTCTCTCGTGTGAACCAGATTGGTGTTATCTTTGCTCAGTGAGAAGATCTGCATATTGTTGGTGTTTGAAATAATCTTGCTCTCAGGTGATTTGTAATTGTTAAACTAGTAGGCACTGGTTAATGTCTAGACATAGGAAGAAGAGCCATACACTTTCTGGTTCTGCCGTGACGCGACGGTTGTGTTGGTGGATCGATTTGGATAGCCTAGTCTGCAATGCTTTTCATTTGGGATAGTTTTTGAGATTTGGGTGAGCGGCAACGGTCTTTAACTGAAAGATATTTGTACTGTTGTCGCACCGTTCGGTGTTTTTCTTGATATTGAGGATGAATGGTCTGCCAACATGGTCTGAGATCGCCGAAGGTCTCCTGGCGCCCTTTTGAGTGAAAGTCTAGGGGGTTTAGTCACGGTGTTGCATGACTTATAGGTTTGATAGCTATTCAATGCCAGGAGTGCGTCAACGCAGGAAAGCTGCTATTTAGCTTCGATAATGAGTTGAATATACAATAGATATTTGGTTTAGGTTTACCATGGTTTTCTTCGTCGTGTTCAGCGAGCTGTGTTTTCTATATTTTGGTGGCCTGCTCCCTTTATGGCAGATCGTTATGTCTGAATTATCTAGTCCTCTGTAAAGATATAGGGTCCGAAAACAATCTGATTGAATCCGTCCTAAGTCTGCTGTTAAGTTATTATGAAATCAAGAGCCCGACTACTGCGTTGCAGAAGACTGTCATGGGTATGGCATGTCCATCACGGACAGTTTTTCTTCGTTTACGTAATTTAAGCCGGGCATATGAAGCTGGATGCATCGGTATTGTAATACTGATGCATTCAGCTTCATACGCCCGGTTTAACTAGCTTAAACTTTTACCAGCAGATCTACCACTTTAATATTTAATTTGGAAAGCTTCTTTCCATCAAATTTTAACAGAATTACCTTACAGAGAATTCAAAGCTGGTTGCCCCAAGGGTCCACTATTGCATGCAGTATTAGTGTTAGAGGACACAAGAGCGTCCGTCTTTATTAAGTTTAGTTTTCGGAATCTGTGTGTTTTGGGGCTGTTTGTTTTCTTTAAGCAGAAGAGTTCTTCCTTTGTTGCACTGTCTTTATCATACTTACAAAAAAAGATGTAATGTAATAACTAAATAGCGTACCCATCAAAAACCCGGTAAATTGAACAGAGTTGTCTACAAATGTAGCATCCATGTGGATATTTTAAAACTCGATGGTTAAAAAAAAACAAAACCTGTTGGAAAAGACAGAAACTGTCATGGAGACGGAATCATGGTATACGATTCCGATAAAATGATTAGCAAACGTCAGAGCGGTTCGAACTTTGACTGTCATGACGTTGAACTTGCGTCGATTCCGGTTACGTTACCGTCTTTCAAAGTAGCCGTTAGGGTAGTGTATAGATCAAACTGCTCCCCAACTAATTTCTGGCAAAGTTATGAACGTCCATTTATATCACGAGTGACAAGTATAAACATTTATGATTATGATTATTATTATTATTATTGGGGACTATGCCATTGATTTACTCAGAAGTTCCATTTCTGGAAGATTAACTGATTTTATGACAAGATATAGTCTACAAAATGTGATAACTATAATGCACACTGCCATTTTAAAAAGTGATAAAGAATTTAGTAACCATGATGCTCCCAATATAGCAATCAGAGTTAACTTGAACCTCCAAGCGGCCTATGAGCGCCGTGTCTGGATTTACAGTGATGCTGATTTTAACAGATTCAACGTTCTGATAACAGGAGCTAACTGGAGCAAGTGATATTGATGCTGTGGCTGATATATTCAACACCAAGTTATCAGAATTCTCTGCGTTGTGTGTTCCCTCTGAAACTGTAAAAATCGCACTTTAACTGTTAAAGCGTGGTTAGATTCCTAATCAAGAATAATGATAAAACAATGGCACAGAACACGCAAATTTCCTCTCAATCATGGTAGGTCAATCGATTGAAGAAAAAAAAAAAAAATCATAAATAAAGTAAATAACATGAAAATGTATGCGAAAGATCAATATATAGATAATCTTTATGAGTATCTTTCACATTCTGAGACAAAAGATCCAAACTCTGGAAAATTACAAAACCACTTTTGAAAGACAAATTATATCCCACAACTCCGAGTTACTAGCATTAATGTTGGATTCAAACGGAGAAAAGAAAAGGCTAACTTAAAAATAAGTATTATACTTCGATTTCAACTATTGATGAGAGTAAAATTTCACTACCAAATTTTCAATAAACATTATTTAATGCCCTAAATGAAGAAAGAAAAATTATTAACATTGTAAAATTAAACAAGGCAAACTCCAGATTATCTCAATGAATTACATTCTGCCCCTGTGTCCGAACAACCAATTCTTCGTCGTTCAAATAATATAGTCACTTGCAAATTCAAGTTAATTCAAGTAAATCATTTTTTATACCATCAGCAGTTGCCTTATAGAACACTCTTGTACAGAATGCACAATGTAGCATGTCTTAAAGTGCTTTGAATGAGTGTACATGTCCGCATATCGAATCCAGTAAAATGCCAAGTATTAGTCATCGAGACCTAAATATTATTCATACTTCATTGCAACAAAATGTAAACACTTTAAATGCTGATACTTACGGCGTTCAACTTGCTGACATCCCTTTTTGTTCAAGTGATGGAATAGAAACCACCCTGCATTTCTTCATGTTCTGTCCCAAGTATAGTCAGCAAGGAACTGACTTAATAAGAAAATGACTCATTGACACATCTAGCTATGAGCTTAAAGGGCAATGCAAATGAAAATTGTTTAGTAGCATATCCAGCTATTTAAAGGGCAATGGAAATGAAAATTACTCGGTGACATATCCAGCTATTAGCTTAAAGGGCAATGCAAATGAAAATTGCTCAGTGACATATCCAGCTATGGGCTTAAAGGGCAAAGCAAATGAAAATTATAGAATTCTACAGCATGTTTGCAAGCATATACCTGATACAAGACAATTCCTATATCTTACTTAAATCGTTGATGTTGTGAATTCCCCTCTCCACCCACCCACCCCACCCCACCCCCCTCACGGTTGTCGCTACACTTTTGTCGTGTTGAAATATATTGAAATACTTGTATCATGTTAGAACTTATGCCTAATCTGATTGGATCGAATTCGGACAATAAACTAACAGGAGAAGGATCCACGTGTGATGGGTTTCGATTGCTATAGTGTCCACTTTATTGATACCTAGTTAAGGTAATGTCTAACATTCAATCGGTAGTAATGACAGATCTTGAATAGTTCCACTCATTATAAGCATGCTTAAGATATTTAATTCTCTGGAATGAAGCCATAATGTACAGTCTGACGATTCTTGTTAAACGATAGGTCAACTATTAATAAGTTGTCAGATATGACACTGGATTTTAATATGAATTGTTACGAAGTAGTACTTACTATCGTACAGTCCAGATGTATTGAAATCAATTGACTGTTTTCAAACAAAGATATAATGACCTGATTTTGTAGAATGTCCTTGTATATCATTTCTACAATTATACTCTAGTAATTCTTTGTTACCTTGAGTTCATTCTAGCTGCAAATGCGTAGCGTTCGTGCTGCAAGCTTATGTGGCATATGTTGGAACTCTCGACAAACAACTATGGAACCAAATGTAGGCCTCTCAGCCACTTTATAAAGTTAATTTCATGAAAAGACGAGGAAATAAACTTTTACAATTCTATTTCAAGTATAAATATGAATGATATAAATGTCTCTGTTCAAAACTAATATATTCATTTGTGATTGCAACTGCCTGAATTTAGGCAGTTGCAATCACAAATGAATATATTAGTTTTTAACTATTATCGTCGGCGTCGATATTGGATAAAAGAAAATTTCAATTCCTAATCTGGAAAAGTCGGGGTCATCTCCAAATTATTGTGGGTTTAATGTCGTTTAAGCCGTCAAGAAATGATTTTAGAATTATTTTACGTAAACTTGGGGTAAACGTTCTAGCTATTTAAAAAATGTAGACCATAAAGGACATCTAGATGCATGCATTATCAGAGATTTATTTACTGTGATTTGCTTAATCTCCCACTTTTAAACATTTGGGGATGATAATATAGAATGTATCTCGTTTGGGAAATACACTTATCTGGCTGATATTGATACATATTTTCTTTACTTTAAATAAATTCTGCACTGTAAGTTAAATTCGTTTTGACTCCAATTACCATGATATCCATATATATATATATATATATATATATATATATATATATATATATATATATATATATATATATATAAAAGCTTTGAATGTAGTAGGAAATGCTGTTCAGAGACCAAATGTTTGAATTTGCTGATTGCCCTGGACAACGGACTCAATGAATTACCATTAATTGATATGACGACAGATACTGATACGAACAAAATCGATATCATTCCGTCAGTCTGCGTAGTTAGCGAAAAACTGCTTAATAATTTCCCCTATTTTAATGTGTGATAGAATCTTTGTCAAAATTAACTATTGATGAAGGTAACTTTATTTAGGCCTTTAAGGTCATGCGACAAGAGGATTACTTGAAATCACGTTTAATGAGTCCGACAAAAAGGTCTTTGACATCCTGTGTCATTAGTGATCCCTAAATTACAATGATGATTGAATTCTGATAGCAAGGGAATGGTTCTGTTTGAAAAACAGATTTTACCAGTAAATGTAATTTAGATAAAAAATTGTTCTAAAGATAATGGGAATGGTTGTACCGGAAACGTTGATATTGCAAATATTGGTATCTCAATTAATGTATAACGTATGTGGATGGATCATTCATTGTGTCTAGAAGATTCTGAAATGTGAAATGTTAACTTTCAAACTAACATTAGATCGCGTTTGATGTGATTGGAGTTTAGTTTATGTTTGAAAAAAAAAAAAAAAAAAAAAACAAAAAAAAAAAACAAAAACATCTGTTTCTTAGAGATATCATTTTGTTATAAAGAACCAGTTTCCTCGAGGATCTATAACCTATGCTATTTTCTAGTCATTTTGCTATGTAATATTTCTTCACGTGCCTTATAATTGGTGATTTTTAAGAATCACATCCTTCATCCTTAACCGGCACTGAGACGAAGCTTGCGGAGAATAGCTAAGAAGTGTGGCATGTGTCAGCACCCTTTGGTTAATAAAACCCAAAAGGCCCCTTAAGGGCCACCCAGATTTCTAGAAACGAGAGATACTACTCATTGTTAATTTTTATTTGTGTATGTCTTTATCTCTGCTCGGTACCCAGCTATAACTTTAAACCCTTTGCAACTCTAATGCGTGTGATATAGCAAGTTTTGTGTGGGTGTAGTGTGTCTGTTAACACTCTTACCTTTGCTTGTATGTAATATTATATTTGTGTGGGTATAGTTTGTCTATAAATGCTCCTACCTTTGTGTAATAGCATATTTGTATGTATGTAAGCATAGTGTATCTGTAAACATTTTACCCTTGTGAAACAGTATGTTTGTGTGTATATAAGTGTAGCGTGTGTATAACCCTCCTACCTTTTTAGCTGCATAATTGGGGTGTTTGTTTTGGACAGTATATCAGAATGTATGATTTTGGATTGTATATAAAAATGTGGTGCGTAGAATATGAACCAGAACGTGGCGCGGTTGATAGTAGGATCTGGATAGTAGTAGTGTTCTTATGGGGAGTTGGGATTTCTTTTTAGAATAATGGTACTTACCTAGGTCAAAGTCTACTATACTTCTATAATTTTTTCTCCATTATGGATTTTGTTTTGCACAAATCCAGAAACCATACGAGTGTAGCCCTGTAAGTGAAGTTCTTATGAGGGACTCAGTCAGTCAGTGGCAAACATTTACTCGATTTTAACTGTATTTGTGATTGGAGTCGCCAGTGGCATTCCAATCCGCTAATACAATCTCGAACTCCGCCATGGTCATTATTTTAACCTCGATAGCCATCGTACAAAGACTACTTTTGTAATGCCGCAAAAAGTTCCAGATAGATACGAATACGTGAATGTAATCAATATAGCTCCGACAACAATTCCTATTGGTGTTGCTATGATAGTCGCTGTGTTTGCGATTCCCGCCACACCAAGACCAACGGTGGTTGCCGCGCACACAAGCCTTTGTATTCCACGAGTTGCGCTATTCTCTTAGTGATATCACCACGCAAGTGCTGTTCCGCTTCGATAATTTGTTTGAGTTGGTAATTTCGAGCGTCTATCATAGTTCTGTTAATAATATGTTTGCGAAGTATAATTGCTCGACAATGTTGCCTTCTTCAGGGGAAACATGTTCCTGCACTTCCAACCAATTAACCTTTCCTACTGGTACAGCTGTCATACAATAATAGAAAATGTCTAATTTGGGAATATTTAAATTTCCAGCGTTTGTGCTTTCTTGGGGTCTGGAATTACGTTCGTATAAAACCATAATGATTACGCTATTGAATAGTTTCTGAAACGATCGCTCTAATCTTCGACCAAAAACAGTTACACGGACAAGTTCGTCCTTTCTAAATAGCAGTGGAAATTTTTTTCTTCTTAGTTGAGGTATTCTTGGTGCAATATAATCGTCGGGAAATGCAGCCGGGGACGATTTGTCTGTGAGCTCCACTTCATCGTTGTAGAAATAATCCCTGCGTGTTTTATGCCTGGCTGTGCATTCTTTGACTCAGAGTTTTCACGTGCTAATGCAATGATTTCAAACTGGCATTGAGTTGGTCTTCATATATCAGTGTCTGTCCCAACTATCAATTTCTCTTTGTCCTCTAAAATTATTATAATTCAGTCGTAAATATAAACGCCAAAGACAGTTAATACCGCTTCTTTCGCAATATTTAACCCATGCAACGCTAGTCTTTCGTCCTTATTGATCTTAAACGAGCCTGCACGGAGAAAGATTTAAATGATTTGTCATTGACCTGAATTAAGAATCCTTAAATTCTAATATTTTAACTTGAAGAGTATGTATATCTTGCAATGACTGTCTTGGTGCTACATCACCAAAAGTCCCCCATGTGATAGGAAATGTTTACACGATAGGAAATAATATCCGGATCTATTAGGAGCAGTCTAAAGAGACCACTGGTATAAGACTCATTAATATCTGCATGTGATTGATCAAATGCGTAAAGTACTGGTTTCAGTGGTTCATGCACCGTTGCAGATCTTGGCAAATTGATGTTACCAGCCAGATGAGACAACTGATTTTCATCACCATCATCGATGGACTCTTGAAACCATTGATTGCGATCAAAGTTTATAATAAGGTCTCGACTTATTTCATCGTCAGATTTTTGTAGTCCTTAAGAAACGCAACTGATATTCAAGCGTCTCCGACTGCCCCGATTCCACCGATTTCGGCCAGGTTCTTTGCGACGGCGCCTAGCAGCTTCAGACCAACATACTGAATATCCATGTTTTATGTTTTCGAGTTTCATCTTGAGAAGTCACAAGCTCGTCTGGGTCGACGTCAACAACTCGACTCGTAAACTCAGTCAAACCGCTTTGATGGCAAACCTAGTCAGATCCACATCGGTTTCTCGTCTGGTGGATTTTTAGGGATTTTTATACTATTAAGTGTGCACTTGTGCCTCCTCTAACTTGAATAACTTTAATGTCATCGAGGTGTGCTTTTGCTTGTCCGCATTAAGCTGGTTGAGTTGTGTTTGGGTCAACCACACAGGGACAGTTTGTCAGAGAAAGCATCAATGTGACACTGCAATCGTAACATAATGCGCTCTTAATGTTCGCAAGCTGCTTTGAGCTAAGGCCAAGTATAACGTCTTGATAGGATATTAGTATTTAAAAACGTAACAGGTTCAATTACTAGTGCTAGTTTTTCAATGACGCGTCGATGACAAGTCATTTGTGTCCTCTAACAACAGAGTATTGTCGGAGACTATCACAACAATACATCTGTGCTTGGGAACAGCGGAAAGAGCAATGGAATTACATCGTACATGAGAGTACATATCGACCAAGGACTTCATGAAGAACTCCGTGTGTTCTAACAAAAAGTAATAAATCGGGTACAATGTAGGAAAGTCTTTTCTGCAAATATCCTGTCAATTTTTGATGCCTTTGCATGTACGACTATAGGATCAGAGCTTGTTATATGCATTTGCGATTTGATTGTCTGTAAAGTTAAGCCAAACATTTCTTCGGTGGGTTCCCGATTACCGTTTAACCGCAGAGAAATTTCAGACAATATTACCTTGTTTAAATATCATCGCAGTACATGAATGTGCAAAATTCCCTAATTGGGGAGATAGTCATACGGGTGTAGAAATATATAGAAGACCTTGACAAGTGCCAATAATAAAACAATAAAATCCCTTTTAATCACACTACTGTTGTATATCGAAAATTGCGTTGTATAGTATATCGAAAAGTGTGTGTTGGACAGTATCGAACAATTTTAACATTAACATTTCCATTTGTCCCATTATGCCCTATAGTATCATCCCCATGTTAAATTCTCTTAGAGGCCTGGAGTGCCATCCCCATGTTAAATTCTCTTAGAGGCCTGGAGTGCCATCCCTATGTTAAATTCTCGTACAGTCCTAATATGTTTCATCATGAAAATGGTCTATAAGTCTCATTAAGTTAAAGTCACATTTCTGGTAGAGCCCTCAAGTGTCATACCCATTTTAAACCTATGGACAATATTAAAATAGGATTTAATTTCCCGTAGATCCCTCCTGTGTCATCTAATGTAAACTTACGGTGTTATGTTAATTCACGTAAAGCCCTCAATCGCCTCCTTACACCACTTTCAGATTTTAAAATTGCGTATCTTTATTTTTTGTAATCGTTTATATTGTCTTGGAAAATAAATGCATCGTCCCAGAAAAAACCCTAGTAATTTCACTTTTCTGGTTACACCTGTCCCTTTGAATTTGTTTCGGACAATGATTAAATGCGGTAAATTAATACAGTAAGTTAAGTTCGCTTTGAAAACACGTTTAATCGCCATTGTTGCATTTCCAGCGTACCCAGGTTATGAACTGTGCCCCAAAGTGCAGTCTCTGCGAACATAAATAACTATAAGGTAACCGTGTCAAAGCGAAGCTATCTTGATGTTACAATTCTTACTAATAAAGGTATTCCATGCAGTATTTTGTAGCATGTTAATATGTCTGGTAAATAAGGAACGATCAGGCATCGGTTGTTTTTAAGGCGACGAATAATCTTTTTATAGAATCAGTAGACGGAGTTGTGTGTTTGTGGACAGGTGGCTTCCAGCAATAAAGATGTATATTATGCTTGCAAACTTAATATTGAGAGAGTTACATACCACGAATATTATAAGGATAATATTCGATTACATGCTAGAAAGTATGATGAGCATTTCATCTGTAACAGAGAGAGAGAGAGAGAGAGAGAGAGAGAGAGAGAGAGAGATGCTTCATGATAATGTCACCTTCATGACATTATCCGTTTTTTCAATTTCGTGGAAATATAGCCTACCGACTTATACCAATTATTTCCCTGGCATTCCATGGCATCCTCATTTCATTTTATTACGAAGCTTGGGACAAATTTCTATTTGGATATACTTTGATCTTAAAAGAAGACTGCAACCTGTTATCGCATAGTGTGGGTTGTAAGGTCAACTGGTATCGGTCTTACTTCTGAAGTAAACAAATCCATTTCCTTTCAAGGCCTTGTTCCAAAACTAAGACAATACATTTTTGGGATATATATATATATATATATATATATATATATATATATATATATATATATATATATATATATATATATATATATCTTACTAGGCATATAGCTACATATCAAGGTTACTTGCATGAACCCAGTGAAATCAATTACTTACGCGTTTTGAGTGCCAAACTTCATCTATGCTTAAAAAAACAAACAAACAAACAAACAAAAACCCAAAAGAAAACAAATCATGGGCAGCTACTATAAAATGAAGATTCTCTGCGCAGCTCCTGCGGCCACATGAGCATCCCATAATTCACATCGATGGAGGTGTCACTGACAATGCCTAAACTGGTTAGAGCGTTGGTCTTCGAGAAAAACTTGCTGTAGTGGGTTCAATCAGACTATATGGTGGTTTATTTTAATTTTAAAAAATCTTTTCATGTATCGTGCCTTTGTGTTCCATCATGATGATGTTGATGATGATCATTATCATCATCAGCAGCAACAGCATCAGCAACATGTAAGAAAGTCGGTTAGTGACCTATACAATTTGTTTGAAAAAATCAAAATAAACCCTAATTGAGCTTACTCTTGTAGGTCTATTACAGAACTGATGGATATCGACGGTGTCTGGCATTGTAGAGAAGTAGTCGTACTAACAGACACGATAACTCTGACTGCATCATTGTTTAAGCAATCAATAAATTACCGGAGGAAATCATAGCAAGCTGTGATTTATTTTCATGATCAATTATACGAAATATACGAATCTCTAAGACTTTACATCTGTTACATCCGTATCATTAGCAGCAAATTTTTTCTAATAAACGAGTGCATCTGATGAGATCTGAAGATAGTAAAGAGAAAAGAAGAGGCGAAGCAAACAAGTCATTATCTATTATGTCAGATATAACGATTTATCACATAGTCGATACACTTTGCCTACAGTGTGTGCAGTTTCATATTTTTGATATTATACGCGTGAACATATCACTTTATGTGATTCTGATTGGTCCAAATAAGCCCATGAAATTATTGTGCAGTATTGTCTTTACTGACTGGCTGCGATCTTGGGAAAACTTTTTTAACCCCGCCTTCTGGAATTGTTTGTTTTGTATGAACATTTTTGTCCGCCATTTTTTGATTCGACTCGCGAAAGGGAATTGGGAAAAAATGGTCTCGTCCAGTCTCAATATTGTCAATTTACCCCCACAGGGGTTTGTTATGTCATGTATAACATATCATAACATGAAAAATGGCAAAACCCGCAAAACAAGAACAATAGCAACAAGTAAAACTATTGCTTAGATGATAACGAGGGTTGGGGTGGGGATGGATGAGCGGTAGCATGGAATCGACCCTATATACAAGAATGGTTTAAATGTGAACTTACTGAAGTAAATAAACTCAACTTTGGTCACAGAAGAATGTAGACATAAACCGGTCTCCCCAACAGAGAACTTTATCCAATCACAGCATACTTACGCGGTAAATATGTAATGAAAGTCCGACTCAAAAGAGATTTGTTTACGTCTTCTGTACAATCCAATGTTCCAAATCAAATACTGCAAATATCCGGTCACAAATACTTTGCCGTAAATATGAGTATTTCTGCATCCAGTAATCTTCTTCTCACAAAAATATCGCAACAATGTAACGTTTAGTTGTGATCTGGAAAATTTCAACGTAAACACTGTTACTGTGTTGTGTAGGCCAACCCAACCGGTACTGTGCACCGTTTCAAACAATGGGACATCACACGCATTGGACATGTGTTAACAAATGCTTTGCCTTTTGTAAAATGTTCTGTTTATTTGGATGGGCGATTATTCTTTGATTTATAGTTATCAAAAATGTATAATATACTTTTACTATTTCAATGTTTGTTATGGACTATTTTTTACGCACAACAAATGAAAGGTATAGCGTCTGTCAGAATGAACGAAATTATTCGTTCTTCCTTCTATCTAAATAATTTCCCCTGAAACAAAACTATGTGATAAAAAGAATCTCAAATGGGTAATGATTTAATATTAAATTTATGAAACTCGTTATATAATATCCAGCTTTTGCGAGCCTTCATAAATTTCATAAATTTAATATTAAATGGTTACCCATTTGAGATCCTCTATATATGATATGCTTGGTTCAATGCTCACGTGCTCAAGGGACCGACCATTTAATTTTCGGGGGTGATGGTGGGAAAAGGGAGATGGCCTTTTCATTCAGGCCGTTTTTGTCTTTTACCCCAAGAAAAAAATAAATAATGTAATTAATATAAAAATTTTTTTAAAATTTTGTATTTCTACAAATCAGAACAAGAATAATTTGCTTTCTCTAGTATTCGAGAGCCGGAATCTTATATATATATATATATATATATATAAAATATCGCATCCCACTCTCCGAAAGACCCTGAAGGAAAATAAATGTTAACGTGTGAATTTGAATTTCCACAGCATTGGACCAAGTTTTTCTTTCTCAGTGCGAGTTTTTTTGTGATATATACTAATATACTACATACTATAAAAAGAAATTTCTACGATGTGTATCTAGATATTCAAAATGGATCAACTTTAATTTCCACGTAATTTAATATAAATTATAAAGTTAAGATATTCGGGAAGTAAATGTAGAAATATGCCAAGAATATCTGTAAAAGCAAACTTAAGCGCCACTTTATGGTTATAGTCAGTGACGAATGAAGGCAGATCGTTTGGATGCTGATTTGGTGGGTTGTAAATTAAATGAGGAGTATGTGGGACCCCCATCCCCGTCATAGCGGTTCTAAAGGGCGAAGCCCCTAGACGCCCTTTAATTAAACATTTCCCGTGAGTAATTTTGACTATCTAACTGTAAAGAAAGCCTACGTTCGGAAAAGTTCCGTTTGTCTGGCGTTTGTTTGTATGAGATTTTAAGTGCGGTGTGTGTGTGTGTTTGCGGGGGAAGGTGCAGGCCCTGCCTCATCCACCACACCCACACCTACCCACCATCCGATCCACCCTGATATTGACCATTGAATATAGGGCATATTACGGGATATATGTCCTATAATGTTTTAAAATTATATAATGATGACTTCTAATCGATTAGAACAAAGTAACGTCTTTGATAAAATAATGGTGGAATCAGGAGGAGTGGACACTGAAAAAAGAATATTTGCATTAATCTGTCTACACAATAAAACAAATACGTAAGTATTAATCTGTCCACTTGTTTGTTTTATTCTCCTGCCCCATTCCTTCGTACAGGAGGCCCATTTGACAATAGAGAAGAAACTGGTACCTATCCTCTCAACGTCTTCACAATGAATATATAAAAATTGATATACTTCGCCGTCTGTTAGGAACAAATCCGTATTACGCAAAATGTACAAGTGCCCCGCATGCTGTATGCTTTACAGCTAATGTACTCTCTCTCTCTCTCTCTCTCTCTCTCTCTCTCTCTCTCTCTCTCACACACACACACACACACACACACACACACACAGAGTGTCGTAGCTAAAATATTTGGGCCCTTATGCAAGACTTACCGATGGGCCAATGCTTAATCTATAGTGTAAAAAAACTAGTTCTTGATTCCCTATACTTTACGTATTCTTGCTATATGTTAGCTACGCCCCTGGGTCAAGTACGAATGTATATGAGAACAAACTAAACAAAATTATTTATTTCCATCTTAATATCATTCTTTGTGAATCAGTGATCAGACTTTTTAGTTGAGCTGAGATATAATTTGAGAGGAATCATTTATCTAAATTATTCATTGAAATTACAAAAGGCTCATTGACTTTTGGACATAAACACTATTAAACATTACTGAGGACTCATTTAAAGACACTGGGTTGTATCTCCGTGATGCATGAAGGCTATTGGTACATCGCCCTTCAAAGACTATGAAAAACAATATATTCTTGGTCCGATTTATCGAAATACAAAATCTGTAAAAATGTATTATATCAATTACATTAGTTTCATTTTTTCTTGGCGTAAAAGGAAAATAAACCCGGATTGAAAACAAAATCCCATCTTCCCCTCCCCACCCATAAAAGCTGAATGGTCGGTCCCCTAAGCATATGAACAAAGAACGAAGCATTTCATATATTTTATTTCCTTATATTTGACAGAATAGATAATTACTCGTTTGCTACGCCTCTGCTTTTTCTTTTTATTATCTTCAAATCACATCAGATGCTCTCTTTTATTAGAGAATAGTTTGCTGCTAATGATATGGAAGTAAATTCTCAGAGCTTAGTAAATTATTTCGTAAAGCTGATCATGAAATTAAATCATAACTGACTTTCCCCTGGTAATATGTTGAGTGCTTAACAATGATGCAGTCAGAGATATTGTGTCTTTTAATAAGACTTCTGATCTACAATGCCAGACACAGTCGACATCCAACAGTTCTGTAATTGAAGGAACAGATCGAGGTCTCTTCAAAGATATTTTATAGATCACTAATCGACTTTCCTACAAAGAGAGATGGGAAACATTTTTTTTTTTTTTTTATATCGGAAACGTACTTACTCTTTATAAAGGCAAAGAGACAGATGAATAATAACATGGTGTATTGTATGAGACAGATGAATAATAACATGGTGTATTGTATGAGACAGATGAATAATAACATGGTGTACTCCTAAGATAGTATTATAATTCTGGCCGGAATACATGCGACCACGCATGTTTCAGAGAACAAGCGGTTGCAGATGTTGGTTATTTTTCTTTTGTCGTTGTTGTTGCATTTGCTTTTGGTGATGTTATTGTTATTATTGTTGTTGGTGCTACTGCTTATGAAGATGACCATTTTCGGCCGATGTACAATACATCAAGCTATTGGTTAGTCGACATTACATACTAAGGGAGGCAAATCATGAAATAATATAGATGTCGCTAGGACAATGCACCAATATATCTGTTCGGTTCGCCAAGGTGTAGATAGGGTTATCATATCGGAACCTTGGCTAGCGAAGGTGCAGACATCCAGACATACAGTCACACCTCCAAATTCAGACGGCCAAACAGACATCCTCTCCAAAATTCAAAGCCCTGAAAATACGATTCAAGCCGTGTATTACACGAGACACGGCCATGTACAAATGCAGTGATATACGTCATGCATGTGCGCATATAATGTAGCTTGCTACACAATAAATCGTTTAATCGCCAAAGAGCTTAAGTTTATCGGTGTTCCCATTGCAAGCACATTGCTCGTGCAGCATGAGATGTACAGAAGTTAGTATTATGAAATAATTTAAGACACAAGTAAACATCTCCCTGGTAACGCTGTACGCGTAAACGATACCCATGTACGGTTTAGTTCTAGGTATACTGCATAAGCATTAATTATACACAGTTCCCTGGCACGGGAAAAGACCATTTGCATCTGGCGAAGGCATTAATTCCTCGTCTACGCCACAGCATGGACAAGGCAGAAAGACACGCCGAAACCTCTTCAGACCTCGTAAAATAATAAAATAAAATAGAGACAAACAGTTATACATATAATTATATTGTTATAAAGAATATACAATTTATCATTTTAAAAAAAAGAAAACAATATTTTATGCAATTTTATATAGCGCATTGGTATTAAGGCCATTAGGATACAAAGTATCTAACTTATGAATCCAATAAGTTTCTTTTATGAGTCTATTCATGTCTCCATACACAATATCTATTAGCATGAAAGAAAAATCGAGTAGAGATTGATTATTGGTATTAAAATGTATTGAAATCTTATGTTTGCACATTGAGAACACCGGTGTCTGTTACATTTAGATGATGAAAATTGTCTTTATTATTTTCTGTCTGTTTAGTTCTAATTAGAAAATCTTGCAAATTCTTGGGTCTTCTATAAGCAAGAATTGGTTTATTTTTGTAAAGTGATTTTACGCTGTTTTTATTTGATAAATTTAGGAGACTCCAATATTTATTAATTATAAGGCCTATATTAGGTAATGAAGGATTATATTGTATTGTGAAAGGAATTATATTTTTCTCTATTGTGCATTTTGCTGTGTTTAAAGCTTTATGTTGAGTAAGATTACGGGCTTTGTTCAGCGCAGAATCAATTATATGTGTAGGATAATTTCTATTTTGGAAATATGTTTTTAATTCATTCAACGAGTTTTGTAATTGACAATCATCTGAAATAATGCGTCGGTATATTTTGGCCTGGCTATATGGTATACCGTTTTTACATGACATGGGATGACATGAAGAATATTCCACATACTGGTGGATATTAGTTTCCTTGACATGAATATTTGTAGAGATAGTGTTATCAATATTTTTATTACATTTACGTCTAAAAATGAAACATGCGTACTAGATGCAGTATAAGTAAATTTAATCGTTGGGTGAAAATGATTAAGGCAATCAATGAATTTTTTCATTTCTTCAGTTGAATGGTTCCAGATCATAAATATGTCATCTAAAAATATAAACCAAACAGATGGATTAAACTTTTCGTTTTGAGGAAAATCTTTTTCTAATTTACCCATGAAAAGGGAAGCATATGAAGGAGCCATAGGACTACCCATTGCGTACCCATTATTGGATGTAATTTGTATTATTAAATTAAAAATAATTATTTTCCAAGATAAGTTCTATTATTTTACAAATATCTTCACTAGATAGTGTCCTATTATTAGGATTGTTATCAATAAAATATTTACACGCTTCAATACCATCTGTATGCGGAATGTTGGTATATAGTGATGTTACATCTAATGATACCAGGATTGAGTTATCAGATAGCAGTGGAATAGACTTCAACTTTTGAATGAAATCAGTAGTATCTTTAATGTATGAAGGAAGTAATTTCATTAAAGGTTGTAAAACACTATCAATAAATTTGGCTAGGTTTTCAGTATATGAATTACAACCTGATATAATGGGTCGTCCTGGATAATTTAAAGGTAAATTATAGTCAGGCTTTTTTATGAGTTTTGGGTAATATATAGAATTGAGGTGTACGTATGTTAAGAGGGAAAGTATAAAATTCATCATATATGGAATTATTATTTTTAGCGATCTCATTAACGCATGTTGAAATTTTCGATTTAATTTCCATTGACGGGTCTTCGTTAATATGTTTGTAGTATTTTACATCATTTAATTGACGTTGAACTTCTTTAACATAATCTTCTTGATTCATAATAATAATACAGTTTGATTTATCAGCCTTTTTAATCACTATATTGTCGTCATTCATTAGAATATATAAAGACTTAATTTCTTCCTTTGAAATATTACTATAATATTGCTTTTGATGATTCCCATGTAATATCTCTTTTGTGATCGCGTCAATATAAAAATCTAAATAGGAAGCACGTCCACTAGGTGGTGTAAAAGATGATTTAATTGTGTTGAAATAACCAATTTTTTTTTAGAATGAAAAGAATCCGATTTACCCTTTTAATTTTATGCGTCTAGAAAAATTAAATCTTTCTTCAGCTAATTTAATTTTATTGTGGTATTTTGGTTTGGAACAAAATTTTAGCCCTTTGCCTAACAGTATATAGTTATTATCAGTTAATCTTCTACGTGAGAGGTTTAACAGTTTCTTTACCTCTTTTAATTCGTATTCTTCACTTTCTTTCTTTTTTCCACTCTCTTCAACTTTTGAATCTATGGAACCTCCTATTCTTTTGTCTTGTGATGTCGTCTCTATTAGTCCCTGTAAAATTTTTACCAGGTTTGTCAATGTCTTTCTCATGGTCACTGTTTCTGATTTCATTCTGCTTCAGAAGTATATTATTTTTCGTTGATTCTGTTTTCTGATATACTTCTTGATCGAAATTGAAGAGGGTTTCCCCATCAAGTTTCTTTTTCAGTTCATCCCTAAATTCAGTTCATCTTTCAAAACATTTTGTGCCTGAAGAAGCATAGATTAAATGCAAAACTAGCTGCACAGAATTATCGACGTTTGTGTTGTTGTTTTTTTTTTATCCCAATTCAGACACGATCAGAAAAACAAAAAGAAAATAAGAACATCTGTCTTAGAATTGGACGTTTTCCATTACTAGCCGAAAAAGAAACAAACATTAATGTACTGAGATTCTTGCGAATATTCCAAGTCAAAACTCGATCCTTTTGCCATACCACCTGCAATGATGAGGATGCAGGAATGCCAATTGGTAGAATTTCATCCAGTGTCGTCTTTCGAACTTGAAATCAAAAGACAAACCGAAGGTTTCATCAATATGAATTGTACCTGAAAGTCAAGTTCTCAAAGTGGACAACACCAATCCAGGGAAGATTCCGGAGTAATTCCCGTGAACAATTTGATGCATCAGTTGTTCAGCGAAATGGATTTGTACTTGAATAACAAACTGGTCAGCAGCAGTATACTCTTATCGAGTGTACTTGAAAAATTTCTTGACGTGCGGAAAAGGCTCCAAGAACACATATCTGGATGCTTCCGTAGAATGGAAACCTGGCACACTGGATGTCTTCAACGACACTAAGTTGACAGAAGCTGATGAACTTCATAATGTTGGATTTAACGACCGCTGAGAGAAATCGAACAAAGACACAGTTTAGAATTGACGGATCGTTTTTGCATTTGGACATTTGGATGTAAGATAAGTATTTGAAGAACGGAGTAGATGTACGCCTGAGACTGAATCGAAGTAGTACTGTGCTACATTTGATGGCTAATGCTGAAGAGAACAAAACGAGCATTGTAGAAACCATATTTTACGTGCGCTGTATTTTAAGTCTTTCCTAAAGTCAGATTTTGAGCAGAACGACAGCCAAGAATCCTCTTCGACAAGTGGATGTGAAAACCTTCACCATTGTCTCTGTACTCCGATGCAAGATTTAAATCATGTTTTCCACAGAGAGCCACATGAACGTTTAGTCACTGGTATCGTCAACAATACGGCCCACCGATCAAAATTCTTTCGAGTTCCAACATTGCAACATGTCCAAAAGAGAAGTCATTCGAGATGGCCAAATATTGTGTACCAGATCTTTTGAACTTAAATTTGCCCAGAAAGTTTTTTGTGTGATTGTACTTGACACTGTTTGAAGCTACGTAACAGTTGTGTATAAACAGTAGCAACGGTAATTTATTTGTGGATTTAGCAGTAAAATATGTATGTTCGGGCCTTGATTTCACTCCAGGGCAAGGCAGCTACGAATGACGTTTTACCCCGTAACATAATTCCAACTTCGTGTAGAACTTCAGTTTGTAGCAGCTCTAGTAAACACCATGAACGCCATCCTGCATGCTGAATTGGACAATACTCTAGAAATCACCTGTTTAAGAGAAATAATCCTTGACTATTAAAATAAAAAAGATGGAACATGAAGAAGCTATGGAGATATGCGATGACGATGTATAAAGACCTGAGGGACCATGCCTCTCCTCCATTGACTTTTCTGGAGACGAAACGCATCGAAACTTTCTTGCAGCAGAGTACAGAGACTATCTGTTGTTCATCAACTTACCTGTCAGAACTTTTCAAGGAAAATGTCAGATGAGAACTTATTACTTATCAATACCTGTGGAAAAAAACCCCAAAGAATAAATGGATACATGTTGACTAACAGTTTGTACACAGCTGCTAAAGATGTTCAAGCCTGTTTCATAAAGACAAATCACAGTCATCGATCAGGAAACCCATTGTGTAGCCGTCTTTCTGATTGTAATAAATTACCTTTTCTGGAAGACAATATCATTGACCTTATGAGAACTCCTATATCGACTCAATAATTTGAGATTACAAGGATCAGATTCCATAATTTTGTGGTCAATATTGTGTGTATCTTCTTTTATCAAGGTAGTCTTGGATTTCCCTCAGAACATTTAGTGGTTTGTTTTGATCGTTATTACACCAGAAATGATGATAGAAAGATAGGTTTGTGAACATTGTGGCTACCTCTTTTCTTCAGCCTGAATGGGTTATGAACATAGAACTGGAATAAACATAGAAAATATAGACGATTCATGTTTCCTTTAATCTTAAACTCTGTATCAGTTACGCCAAGTGATCGTATGTAAATACCATCAAAATACAGTTTGGATAGATGCAGTCATTGCTTTAATAGATGTCCGGTTAAACTGAATAAAATTTATTTGAAGTTGGTATTTGTACAAATGTGTATGAAGTATTAGAATCGTGTGACGGCGGTATGAACAGAACTTACATCAAATTGGATAGAGGAACAAAACAGTCAGACACGTTGGCATGTTGAACATATTCCAATGCGGTGGTCCTATTGTTGCACAGACGGCGTTCCTCGCGTCAAAAAGGCGATTACAAAGATGGAAGGTTCCATTCCACAGGAATACAAGACTTACAACACAGATAAATAGACATCATGGACAGAAATATATCTCTAAAGATGCTTGATTTTGTTTTAATGCACAAGAAAAATTACCGGAACTCCAAAGACTCCAGCTTAAAGTGTAAACAACTTTGTAACTTCAATGCCTGAAAAACGATAAGTTGTAAAATGTAAAAGATTCATCAACGTCATTTAAAAGCTTTTTTTATTGTGATTTTGAAAGTAATCATTCCACAAAATGCAATTTAACAATGAATTATACTATGAACAATGCAAACTTCTGAACACGTTCCTGTGTTGTTTTGTACCTCATGTTCATTCATAAATGTTAGAGACCAATCAGAGGTACTGATTGCAGCCTGCTGTTTTATTATTACTTTGGTAGGATTGTAAAAGTAGTACAAAACGTTAATACCGAAAAATCCAAAATATGTTGACCACAAACATTTAACCCAACAAATGCATATCATATCTGTGACAAAAGGAATTTAGACAAACTTATAAACCATGATCCTTCACTTTTAAATACAGAGGTCATGCACATAGCCAATATAGTTTAAACTTTGTATGCCCAAAATATATAATACTATGCATTCCTAGTTTGCCCGATCATGACAGCCACTATCCATAACGCCATTATCAAAACGCTTGTGAGGAAGTTAAAATCGTTCCGAGTGTCACGTTTGCTAAGCACCCAGCTAAAGTCATGTATAAGCTATAATCTACCTGTCTTGGGAATATTACCGCGGCCTTGTGTCTGATCTCTAAAGATTGCCGCGGGGTTAGTGTTAGACTCTTACGCAAGGTTACCATGACCAGCCAGAGACTGGAAACTTTAGTCCTTAAAGGCGACCGGTCGTGTCACTTTACAAAGGATTGCCGTTATCACACCTATATGTTAAAGGTTAGTTCAAGGATCAAAAGGAAAGTCCACGGGGTGAACGGGGCGTGTTCGTATCCGTCCCAACGTTGACAGACAGAGAGAGGGACATTTTCCGCTAAGTTTGATTGGGTCGGACCACAGCGATATCCAGTCAAAATTGAAATAGAGGGCGTGATTACAATTCAGACCCGAATGATACCTTCCGAAATCGTAAGAGTAATTTAGCATTCGCCTGGAAGGATAGCAGATCAATAGGGTTTACTCCGAGAAAGAAGCAAACTCGTAATCTGGCGACAGAACTTAGAGGTAGATTCTAAGGAAAGACAAAGCTTTGAAAAGGAAGCCTTGTAGGGGACAGAGAACTTCCGGTTCCATTGGGTCCCAAGTCATCAAGAGTTGGAGACGGAATTAAGACTGTAGCCGAGACAGTCGAAGTCGACAGAGGTGTAGTCGTGATGGAGAAGTGGAGGAGGAGGAGAAGAAGGAGTCTAGAGAAAGTCGAGGAGGAGGAGGAGAAGGAATTTGGAGAAAGGTCGGGGAGGAAGAGAAGAAGGAATTTGGAGAAATAGGAGAGAGAAAGGATACAACAGATGAGTAGAAATACAAGGACAGGTGGAAATCAGTCTCACACTGCCAATCAAGTGATGCAATAGGCTTATTAAAGGGTCGAGCAGCAGGAGTGTAATTGGAAATTTGAGTCATTTGATTATTGAATTGTTATTAAAATATTCTTCATTGAATTTCAACCTTGTTTGGTATATTTAACCATCTAACCATCGGCTTTTCTGACTGGGGGCTCGGAGGTTTGCATTTATCTTTCACTAAATTTTACTTCCAACAAATAGAGCCTGGGTGGGACTTCTGTAATAGTTTAAATAAAATATTGGGAGTATCCCACCCCAACCATATAGGTCATCACACGAAATATCGACGAGAAATATATTTCATTCAACATGGATTTTATAGTTTATAGGTTCATGATTGATAGTAAGGAAACAGCTTTGCAAAAAAACGATTTGATTTGTAGATAGTTTTATGTTAATGGGTCAATCACGTTGACTGTTTCCGTTTAGTTCCTTGAAGAAGGAAAACAAGGAATAAGTTTTTCTTAAGGATCAGAAGAGTCTGGAAATTTTAAACGAAAGCCAACAAAATTATGTATAATAATGACCTTTATTTTAATTTGATTAACATATTGATCTCAAGCATCAATTGTGTGTAAATTGTAATCAAGAGGGGCGGAGCGTCGTTAAATACAAAACTCCTAAATAATATCTTTGATGAAGTTTCCGACTTAAAAATATTCAGCAAACAATTTTCATCTTTATGAACAACACAAAAGCTAGGCCCTCTTGTTCTTGTTTTATATGGTTTTATTTCAGCCTCTGAATGTACATCTAACTGAATACCATCTAGATTCTTTCGACTCGGTTCAGTTCAAAATTCTTAATGCAATGTACATCCTGGGTAAGTTTAGTTTTTGCATCAAGTCCCTTTTTGCTTATATCGATTATCTTTTTGAATTTATCAATTATAAAACCTCTTGCGATACTCTTTTTGTCCTATTCGTGTTGAATTAAGTTTTTGATTTTCATGGGCAACATGCTAGACAGTGAGTGGTATATGTACACATGATTTCGTTCACTTTTTTTTCGCTGTATCAGTGATACCACTTAATTAGTAATTGTTCTTTACCTACTACTATATATGTCTATTGTTAATGTCTGCTCCAAATCAGTTAAATCCTTTTAGAAACGTTTCATCATTTGGTCTGTTTCGTTAACACTGCCTTGCACCACACCAAAACTATTGAACACTTCTCCACCAACATATTATTTTGTATCTATATTAGCTTCTTCAACTACAGTGTAAATTCTGTTGCAAGGATTTGTTGAATGTAGCACCTTTAATCGTTTTTTCTTATGACTCGAAGTCTCTAATATATAAATCGTGTGTTGTTTTAGTATAACTATTCGTGCTCACATTCCTTTTGTTTTTACATTCTCTGTCCTCTTTGGTTATCTACATCTCTTTTCTGCAACTTTTACAGTATTAGTCCTAGCCTTTATCGTGCTATTCGGGTCAGATTGTTGTGTACCAAAAGTATTCATTAACCCTTCATCTCATGACAGTTCTGTTGAATTTCATTATGCAAATCTATCTGTAACCGTTCAAGCTGACATTCCACAGCATTATATCTCTATGTGAATTTAATTATTTCCCATAAATCACTACCAATAGCATCTGCCTCGGTGTTTATCTACTATTTTTTGGTTTGTATACATTGTCTAACATTATGTAGCTTTTCTCCTTTGGCGAGGCCACTATACGTGAGAACATTTCTTTTCCTTACTGGTTGTAGGTAATGAATAATAACTGTCCTTAATCTCTGTCAGGCTAATTCTGGGTACTTAACCTCTGTCCGAACAATTCCTGTGTATCCTGTGTATCTAAAAAAAAAAATTTGTTTTGATTAAAATGTTTGTTACAGTTGATATATTCTGTTAGCCCTTTCATTGCCACTCGGTTTAATATTTGTTAATGTACTGTGCGTATTTTCTCTCTTTGTTTTAATTTCTATTATCCCAGAGTCTTACATATTTGAATATCTACTTGTTTTTGCACAAAATTAGTATTAGACGCATCAAACTTGTGTCCAGTATCTGCTAGATTGCGAATGTGGTTCATGTTAAAGTTCAAGTCCCTTTTAATTTCTTCACCTTGTGCATGGTTGCTTTTGTACAGACTTTTTATTAGTCTCGTCTAATTTGTGTCCCGGATCTGCTAGATTGCTAAGGCATTTATTGTTAAAGTTCCAGTCTGTTTTATTTGCTTCACCTAGTGTGGGATTTTTTTAAATCTGCGTTGTCTTAATGTTACAAAGAAAACCAAATCACTAAGATCTTTGAGAGATGCATCTGCAATAATGATCTACACTACTTACTTAACATTGAAATCATGTTATATGCATACCATGAAAATAACTTTTTATTGTTTATTTCTGATGTTGATAACATGTCATAATGTTTAACTATGCAGTGGCAGAAGCACTGTCATCATTTTCTGCTCAAGCATTTGTTATTGGAGTGTAAGATACTGAGATTGTTGGGTTTTGTTCCTGTGATCTTACTAACTGTTTCTTGTTTGTTTCCACTTCTTTTACAACTGTTTGTTGAAGACTTTGTGAAGCAATTTCTCGTTTTGTCCAAATTAACAAGATGACCAAAACAACTTCACCACCATCTATCACATCACCTATTAACTAATTAATTGAATTATTTGTCCTTGTTTCATTCCTTTCACATAGTGTCATCTAATCATCCTTAAATTTTATATACTATTGTTCTTTCTTTAAACCTTCAGTTTTGAGGGGTTTTCTTTAAATTTCCGCAAACGTTTTCCAAGTTATCTCCCATGTTCAATTATAAGTGGATCTTCTGAAAGACATTACTGAACTTTACAGAGCAAGCTGCTAGTGTGAAAAGAAACAGAGACAGGAATACAGTACATCAAAGAAAATAAAAATGGAGAGAAGAAAAAAGAGAGCACTAAATCGAGTATTTTCGACAAAGATGCTACAATGATGAAAGCTTTAGATTAATTAGCATGACAAGAAATATAATGTTACCAGCATTACGAAAACAAATTATATATATATATATATATATATATATATATATATATATATATATATATATATATATATATATATATATATATATATATATATATATATATATATATATATATATCATCATCATTGAAAAATCTTGAACAGTATCATCTTACATACTTACATATGTCCACATTAGACTTCACTGCATAATATAAAAATATACTCTTGTGATAATAACTATTGTAGCAATTGCAGCTTTCAGCATAATGAACTAATAACAATATGCACTTTTTTCTAACTCTTTTTCTTACCAGTTAATCCTTGTTTATTCCTTGTTTGTATTTTCAATTGCTGTAGAAGTGGGGCTATTGCTATTTGTGGCTTCGATAAATTACATTTTACTTTCAAGTTGGACTTCGTGTATTTCTTCACCATTGAAACAACAGAAAACTTGCAGAGCATGAAAGTTTTAAAAGCTCTGAAAATACTCCATTGGAAGATGAAGATAAGGTTGATACACAAATGCAAGTTGATGATCCTGTAATTCTTGCAAGTGGTCTCACAGACCTGGGTCAAGAACGTTGTAAATTTTCTGGAAAACAAATGTACTAGTATTTCATGTTCAGTTCATATCAGAATGAATTATAATACAACTTGGAATGAAAGTTTAAAAAACAAAATAAAACATTCCAAAACGAAAATTTTGATGGAAAGTTAGTAAAAATTTCAAAGAAAGAAATACAGATCAATGTTATTACCCATCACTATTGCAAGTAAAACTGGCAAGAAATAGTTATTCATATTAAGTTGGACAAAACATGGCAATATATAAATATTTCCTGTTGATAATATGTGAGGTTCCATCATCTAGGTTACACAGCCTAAATCTCCGTTTTGAACTTACTGTTTTACAAAGGCATCAAACACAAGTCCCTGATGAAACAGATGCAAGTAAGTGCCACTTGATTAACAGATAAGAGAAATAGACACTATAACTGATAATTACCATTCAGAACTGAGAACTTTCACCTTTGGTGAAAAGATTATTTATTACAGAAAGTAAAGAGTATTGGGGGATATCCAAATGTTGCAGAAGTTTTCAAGTCAAAAATACAATCAATGAAACTTTGTGTTCAAATGTATAAAAACCGACTGAACTGCTAAAACAGAACATCAGCAAAGAAACCCTTGCAAACATAAACCAGTATTGCAAGAACATCTGGAAAGTGCTACAAGTACAAGAGTGCAATTAGCTGAACATCTAACACAGTTGAAGAAAGTTTTCAGGGAAAACATGGAGGAAATCAATTCAAAAGATAGGAAAAAATTGCCATTAGGTAAAAGGCTGAAAAAACTGTTTCTACATTGTCATGTGTCCATTGTCCATGAGAGAACTGGTTAAAATTGCAATCATCATCATTATCTTGGTTGTCTACACAGATTTTACACATTTTGTTTTCTTTTATGATTCTTTTATGTTTTTCTTTTATGAACCCCACAAATATTTGTTGTATTGTCACAGCAGGCTTATCAGCATTTTAAATAATTCCATTTATAACCTCCGTTTAAAATGAAACACTGGATTTCTGAACATTGCTACTGTATCCACTGATTCTACTCATTTTAACTACCATGTCACTTGGTAATTGAAAGACAACTTCACAACCAACAGCATAGTCCAAATGCACTTTTGAATCAGTGTATTGCTGGAATTTTACCATCATATTTTTGTCCATGTTGCAATATTACTCTCCAAAAATTATAAGTTCCATTATTTATTCAACATTGTCAGATACTGTCAAAAAAACCCAGAATGCATCATAAATGTTCTGCTTTGTATCTAGGCACTACAATATCAATGGCATTGCTTTGATTTAACACTTGCAATATCAACATATGTCAAACCATTACTTTCTTGCAGAAAGCAGGAAGTTCAGTTAACAGTTTCATCTTTGTCTGCATTAACATTTATTTTGTCAGCTGACAATGTTTTCCAGTACACAACAGAACATCCATTTATTAATGATAAAGGTCTATCATTTCATCTTTGCTAGCTAAATTGATTTTTCTTATCCAAATAAATTCATTATCTACTGTTTTCGAACATTCACATGCAATTCTGTTGACTTTCGTCTCTTTTTCATTTACTTCAGCGTTATACCAGCTTAATCTCATACCATTTGCATCTCTAGTATTTTGCCTTTTGTTTTTCCATCACTACAACCAGTTATTTATTATTACATTTGTAATATATTACATCTAACTATTGTACTTCATCAGGCACATCCACTGTTGATTGTACCATTTATATCAACAGTTTTAATTCAATTTTAATTCAAATAATACTAGTTCTCAAATGCAAGTTTTGTGAAAACTATTGAATCTACAAATAAAAGAGGTGTACTGCTTTTTACTTAAAACATACTGCGCAAAGATTCTTCCCATATTAACTGACTTGCGTTAATTTTGTGTTAATTCTTTGACATTCAATGTTTGATGGATATGTTGAAACTGTACATAATACTGTACATAATAAAACCTCTGTGCAGAAAAAAACGTAGTTGATTGAGTATTGTGTGATTCAGTGATACATCTTCTTCGATATAAATTTGAAATGTTTCACTTCCCTCTTAATTGTATCAATATCCATGTCACTTGCATGACTATTTATTTTGTTCTACACTCTTTTACACTATTTATTTCTTTCTCTTTTTAGATGTAACTGGAATTATGTTCATATTTTTTAATGTTATCTCTTTTCATTTCTTCTGTGATACAATTTATTACCATGAAAAGATATTACCTAGATTTTAGTAGCCTTATCATTCTTGTTTAGACCTGCCAACCCCAACTATACCTTTACAGTAAGGCAGTCAATATTTTTTCTGTAGTAAGGTGTAGCAAAATATCATGTACTGCGATTGTCAACTCTGAAAACATGCATTAAAAAAATTTAGAAATGTTACCTGGGACTGCTGTAGTGTAGGTGAATATTACGTTTAACTAAATTCTTTGTCAAGTACACTTAGACCTTAATTTCCTCCAACAGTTTTAGAAATTGCAGTTCCAAACCTATGGAACTCAAGCAGCAGAGAGGGTGAACAGACCACTTTGCCTGAGACCTCATCGTTGAAAAATAGAGCTTCGTACGAAAATGAAATCTCAACGTCAATAACGTTAAACCAGCACCTCTAACTTTGCCTCATAGGCAACCCTGTTGGGTTAGCTTGCTATGTTACCGATGACGAAGTCATCAATGATGATTTTTGTATTTCATTTTTACGTGTATTCGTTTACGTGTTGGTCACTTTTGTTGGTCGCACCCTCCCTGCTACTGTAATTAAACCATTGCGTTATATCAATAATGATTGGTGAAGCTCACTCAGCACGATTAGCTCGAGAGCGACTAGAAGCAATTAAGAAATATCTACCTGTCCGTGATTTTGTCAGACAAAAATTACAAGAGCGTCAACAAACACAAGAAGAATTTACAGAATCCGCAGAAGAATTATTTAAACCTATCACGAAAACTACTGAGGGTGTTGTTCCTGTGTTAAAAGAAACAGCGAAACAAACTGAAAAAAATAGCGGAGCGAACTAAGAAGACAAAAAAAATTCTGCGAGAAAATCCCGCTGAAATAGCTGCAGCTCAGCCAACTGGAGAGACAGATCAAACAGAAGGTGATACTCAGCAAGAATCAGAAGCACGAGCCAGGGTTAATCTGTCTGATAAATTTACCGAAGATGTTATTAACGATATCAGACAGGTCAAAAGTATAAGCCAATTAGTTGCGAGTGCTGTGAAAGGTTATGAGAACCGAAAACAGTTTTTAAAACCTGAATACGCTGATGATCCTATAAGTCGCGATACTTGGTACAAATGGATATATCGTATATATTACGACGTTGATCAAGCTCGAAACAACGATCCAAGATATATGGAATATATTCATATGATAGATAGTTATATTTCGTTTATACAATTACCACCAGAACAACAACAACAAATACGACAACAACAAAAACAGATGCAGCAAAAAGCACAATCACAACAACAACCATCACTACTGCCAAAACGACGAGTGCAACGACGTCAAAAGGAATCAGAACAACAACAACAGTTCTCATCACCACAACCACGAAAAACATCATCCAGTGATGAAGCATTTTATTCCCCAGCAGAAGAACCCTCAGATGTCCCTGATTATTCATTAAGTTCGGATAAAGGTGCAACTGGAAGTGGTATTAATGCTTGAGTAAGTGGTCTTGTTACTTGTCCTAACAATGTCGTAGCTGACGTGTATAGATTAGAAATTTTGGTTGGTGGAAAACGGGCCGGTAATAATTCTCCTGAAATTATCAACGAAATCTCATCCATTTGTCAACGATTATTTACCTGTGGCATCATGGATATTAACGTGTATCGGTCTCTCATTAATGAAATTATCGATGATTATCACAGTGACTGATTAAACAGTTAGATATAATTATTATAATAGATGATCATACATGTTGCTCAACGTGGACCAACCATGGTCAGGGTGGTAAATTCAAGATTATCTGTATACAAGACATTTTACGGAGATGGACTTGGTGATGTTGTTAAGGGTTTATTTACGAGGATAGCCCCAAAAGCAATACCGATCGCAAAGCAACTAGGAATGAAAGCTATAGACGTTGTTCGTGAAAAAGGTATTAGCGCTGCTGGTGACGTTGCTAGTAAAGCATTCTCTGCAATCAAGGATAGGCTAGCACGATTAATACGGCGAAAATCTCAGCCACCAGTGAAACTGGCCAGCACTGAAGTGATGCCTGCAAGTGTTAGTAAAATAATAAATCAAGCAGAAAATCAAAAACTAGCAGAGTTAGTTGATGAAAAGGAAAAATATGGAGCAGCAAGTCTGATGGCAAGAAGTGGTCTTCGTATTAGACGATGATCAATAACATAACATGTTTAAACGTGTACCTGATCCCGCATTTGACATGGATGCGCCAGTTCTTAAAGATGAATCTGTGCGTGATTATCAATATTATTCTTACGATGCGCGAATGCCAAATCAACGCGAACGAATTGAATTACAAGTTCAAGATACAAATAGATATTTCTTGCCCGCTGAAGCATTTATCGAAGTAGAAGGTGAAATTTTTAAAACAGATAATACTGAATACGGAGAAAATGTTAGTATTGGTTTTGTTAACAATGGCATCATGGCGTTGTTCGACAGCGCCAAATACATGATCGACAGAAGAAATATTGGATCGATTCAAAAAGATGTTGACGTTGCCACGACGATAATTGGTCTTGCAAGATACAGCGACGATTATTCAAGAACAGCTGGTCCATCAATGATGTTTACCAAGGACACTTCTGATCATCCTGAATATAATCAGCATGAAATAGGACGACCAAGAAACTTTGCTAGAAATGCCGACGCGGATGTGCAAAGTATGATTATTAATGTCGATCCAGATTACAACTTAGGATTTATGATGCGTCGAGCAATGTTGCGTGATGGGCCCAGAAGATTTTCTTGCGCGATTCCACTATCACATATTTTTGGATTCTGCAGACACGTTAGAAGAGTTATTTTTGGAGCCAAACATACAGTTGTACTTGTACGAAAAGCAACCGACGATGATGCAATATGGCGACCCGCCGGTGATGCTGGTATAGTAATACTGACAAAGCTTTCATTGTGGATGCCAGTAATGACTCCAGCGATATCTGAAGAAGATCGGTTACTCGCTTTCATGAGCAGCGGTGGTAAGTCGACGCTATCATGGTTAACAACAACCACAGATACTGTTCAAAGCACAATTAATGGGGTATTTACGTGGCAAATAGCATCACAGCAAGGTGTTTCTGCACCGCGACATATATTCGTTGCGCTTCAAGATACTGCACGATTAAATAGTCAAACGCGTAGCGCAATGATATTTGACAAACTCGGTGTTTCAGAAGTTTCAATGAGGATAAATGGACATCAAGAACCATCGGAGGATATTTTGTTAAATTTTGCTCAAAATCATGTAGCACGTGCGTATCATCGACTATGGTCATTTATGGGACGTGATCAAAATATTGATACTGGTTTACAAATATCACAGTTTGATTTCACACATTTATATCCGATTTATTATTTTTCACTGGAACATTTGGATTTGTTTAGACAGTCTGCCGTTGACATACATTTTCGAGCTCGTGTTAACAGAGTTGTTGGAGATGTTCCCAATTACAGAACAATCGTGGTTATATTATCCGATAAAACAATGTTACTTGAAGGTGTTGGTGGTCGCATGAGAGTCGTTGATGCTCCCGTAGAGAATATGCAAACATTACTGACCTAAGTCAGTACATTTAGAAGTCAGAAATGTATCATAAATGTCATATCATCATGTTAGTGTCAGTCTGACCCCGGGTCAGATTAAACGATTACAATCACCGTTAACATCACGATGCGGAACAAAAATATCATTAAAACAAGAACAAATGAGCGGTGCAAATAAATTATCGTTGACCGAGCGTCAATTCAAGAGATTCAACGAAGCTAAACACGCCAATAAAGGAATACGATTAAATCTCTCCGTGGGTGCAATCAAGGATACTATTAAAACCGGAGGAATATTTCCGCTTCTTGCAGCTATTCCAGCATTAATAGCCGCAGCCGCTCCAGCTGTTGCAAAAGCTGCTGCGTTAGGTGCAGTTGGGACAGCTGCTGGAATGGCTCTGAAGAAAGCAACCGGAAAAGGATTTAAAAAAGTCGACGAGGATGATCCCGAACGCAGACCCATTTGGGTCTCGGTCTGAGACTTCCAGGGTCTCGACCAAACAACGTTTGGGGAAAAGGATTAAGAATTCCAGGGACTCAACGATAGTTCCACTATCGAATTTTGATTTACTCGATGCTGCTGAGCGATTAAATATAAAGAATTTTAGAGGTGTTTTTATGCGTGATCAATTACCGAAAAATCCAAATCTGAAAGAAACAGGTATTATTAATCTCGATAAAAGCTCTGGTCGTGGCACTCACTGGGTTGTGTACGCGATTGATCTACGTGGAATTGTTTATTTTGATTCGTATGGGTTGGCGCCGCCAAAAGAATTTTAAAGCATGTCACTGCCGACTCTGTCGGTGGCAATATTCCAATCTGGTATTCAACGCTACCAACACAAACATTAACGGATCCACCAATATGTGGCCGTGAAGCACTAGCAGTACTTGATGCTGTATCAAGATCAACGAAACCACCTCATAAAGCTGTACATGAATATACCATCAACAGGCATAGCCGCGCATAAATGTTTTAAACGGTTATTAGTAGATATAATGGTAGATATTTACGGAAGATCAACTAAAACCAAACCTCAACAAGCACCATCCGAAGACTTACTCAAGCGAGTAACAAGGCAGATCAATGATGAATTATCTGACATGCTCAATCTTGCCAACGTTGATCCAAACGAACTTGTTGTATTTCAAAACCGTGAAGGAAAATTGAAGACGAGTAATATTTCAATCAATGATATTATTATTCGTAATCAATTATCGCGAGAAGGTCTTGTTGCTGTATATGACAGCGAGGGTAAACTTGTTCCTAGTGTTGTTACTCCGTCGTCGATCCGAGATAGCATAAGTGAACGATTGTTAAAAACCGGCGATACAATGAACGGCGTCATTAACATGAATAACAATAAAATTATTAATGTAGGAGAACCGACGGATAATCTCGACGCTGCAACGAAGAAATATGTAGACGATAAGGAAATTTCAGTAACAACTTCGTTGTCGACGATCAATGATGAAATGACCGCATTTAGAACTGAATTTTTTAATCATGTACAAACGTTTCTGAATTTTTGTAGGAACTTAAACAGAACCATTGAAGATTTTTTTGGGAAAACCACCAACCGTTGATATTAAACTCGCCAACGTTAACATGAAATTCAATGATATTCTCAGTGGAATTCCTAATATCGTTCAAAAAACTAATCTGACTAAAATTCCTCACGGACGAGCTAACAATATCGTGTACACGGTATCATCAGGATCATCAACGTGGACTACGCAAAATAACACTATTAAACATACCGCAGAAGTAACCGGTGTGTACAGGTTGTCCGTGTTCAGTTCTGTAAAATTTATAATATTTACTACATTTTAATGGCGTTATTCAACCGATAATTTTTCTGGGACTGTATCTGTAGTGTTAAATAAAGATGCCGAAGAAACGTTTATGCTGGTATCAGATGATAAAAAATTAACCACAGCGTCTTACTGGTGGTGCATAGAATTTGTAGCTGAAACACCTCCGTTGTCTTAGAAAACGTCTTAGACAACGACTTTAATACAGTATAATGATAGATGTTAACAGATACAGATACGATCAAGTAATAACATGGCAGAATAAATTAAAAACCATCATCGATAATTATACAGCAAAAATGAAAAAATATCGTAGACGTGCGGTCATCGTTGATATCATGGTTTATTCGGTTTCTACGCTAGTTGCTGGAACCGGAGTAGTATATCAACGCTGACGATGGCAGCGCCGATCATTGTGACAATCATTGTTTCATCGTCAACGTCGATAGCTGGAATATTTAACATAATAGCGAAAAAGATAAATACGTGCACGAATGAAAAATTGAACGAGTACACGATGAAATTACATACCGCAACGACCGCATATTCTAAATTATCATTGTGATTTCTTCGTCGCTCAATGATGGAATAATCACCGACGAAGAATGCAGTATCGCAATAAAGATATACAATGAAGTATTCGACGACAACGTCGTCAACGATGTCGTCGTCGGTGATTTAAAACAATAATAGTATAATAATGTCAATGTTCGATCAGCGATCGCAGGAATTATTACAACAGATCGTCACTAATACTGCTTCGGTAAGAACCACAATGATATCAGCGAGTTCGACTTCGCCCGAATTCAGTATTAATTTTCCAACTGCAATACCAGCATCCGAGATAGCTCTAGCGTAATTACGGGTTTATTATAGTTGGCTCAACATCAGGTCAAAATCATTCGGTGGACTACAACCGAATAATTCATTAGTATTTGCAAATAAAAACAAACCCGATGGAACTCCTGATTGGCAAGTAGTCAGTGTACCAACGGGCAGTTATCAAATAGAACAGATCAATGAAGAATTCCAACGTAGAATTCAATCCATCACAGGAAAAGAATCAAAGATTGTCATTACTGTTCATGAGCCAACACTGTCCTCGGCTGTTGAAATATTATCGCCAGATTACGCCGTGGACATATATCAAAGTTCGATCAGGACAGTGTTAGGATGGCCAGAAATTCAACCTCCACATGAAGGTCCACCGCAACCACAACTAAATGAATTTTTTACAACGGAAAAAAAATACATAAAAAAACCAGACGTGTACATCAACGGAATTCCTATTGTTCCTGATATATACAGACTTGATTGGTTGGACAGAAAAGATTATACTGATACTGATGGAATATGGCTTCCTTATTATGATCGTCATTCTATATTCAACTTTATATATGATCCAGTAACAATACTTGTTGTATACGATAATATTGGATCCCTTAAAGTTCCCAATGAAGAACCAATCGATGGATGGGTTGCTTTAATTGAATTTGAACACAATAATAAAATCAGCGACTTAAAAAATTTATTTTTATCGTTGTCACAAGTCTACGACGAGGACACCAAAAAAAAAATATCATTGAAACAATACAACATCTAAATAAACTCAGATCGGATATGTACGTCATTAATCGAACTTTTATCTTGAAAATGCTTGAACAAGATAAATTATTTCCAGAAGCACGTTTCATGAAATTTTTTCTTGATTATTATGGAACAACCAAAGAAAAACTCTCAACATTTACAATACCAGAACTAGATTCAAATAGATTAAAGCGGAGACTAACCGATGTTATCGATAATTACTTTCCTAAGCGCGATTGCGGGGTAATAAAAACACCCCCTAAGTGAACCCCGGGCGCCTTTGAGGTTCAGGGGTGCCAGGCGAGTTACACCTGGAATTAGTTTTTTTTACCCATATCTCGTCATCAACTGCCAGCAGGCACACCCCACCCCCCACCCCCATTATAATAGCATCTGTCGCCGAATGCAAGATAATATATCTTTAGCATTTTTGGAGACTCAAACACGCAGCGTTTACACTAGTGGTTCTGCACGCAAACGCCTTAACCCCACGGCTATCGGAGCTCTACAAATATATAGTTAAATTTAAATATATAACTATTCGCACTGTCTCACACGTGACAATGTCATGGACGGCAAATTTCTACACCGAAAGAATATTCTGATTCTGAATAAAATCTGCAATTTTATATATTTCTGCCGTTTCTGCCTTGTTGAAATATTGTATTTTCAACCGTAACATTGTTACGGGCCATAACTGTGTTAGTAAATGCGTTGGATCGATATTATTCCAGTATATTCCGCCTACTGCAGAACTGCGTACATTCATTCAGTATAGTAACAATGATACATGTCGTCTGCTGCAATCGATATGTGTACAATATCGGCCTATGATATAATATAACGGCTGAGGTTTTTATGTTTGTTTGAGGATATATTTTCTGCAGTTAATACTTTCGCATAGTTGAGATATCTGGACTGAAGAGATATTTAAGTATTACGATTAGACTATAGTACAATAATTGCTCAACTACTTTATCAGTGATGACGGATTCTTATCACTGAATATAAACGCGTGGCATGTATAGGCAATAACAAAGAAAGGGAGACAACTGCTTGATTGCTCTATCAGCGATGACGGATTTATCTCGCTTCATTGTACATACCGGAACGTGATCCTTTGTTCAAATTTTTTCGAAAATGCTGATTTTCTTGAATTATCTGCCACATATTGTACCGAACGCGGGATGATACCAAAATATTTACCAGCAGCATTTATAGAATTAAAACTTATTTCTTCACCAGTATCTGTATTTATGGATATAACCGACCTCTTTTCAAACATTTTACATCTCCCAGTATTTCCAAGTGTAGAATTCTGACTTTGTGTAACAACCCGGAGGTTAGATACATTATTATGCTTTGGGTCTGAATTAATGTGATCAATTACAAGTCCGTCTTCGATGACCCCATGAAAACATTCAAATACGAACCTATGGGAGTAATAATGTTTATTTTCAGCACGCAATCTGAGATAACCAATACCATTGTCAGAACCGACTGGTTTTTTCCTTTGACAATTTCTGATGACACCATCACGAGACGCTTCATAATTTTTAATGATGGGATGTTTAACAAATTCATTTTGCTCCATTTATATATAATATTATTTGTCTAAATGATTATTCTGAAGTCTGGCCAGATAGTCTTCAGCGGTTTTTATGGGGGATTCACCTGACGACTTCTTATCATAATATCGTTTCAGCTCTCTGTATCTTTTACCACCGCACTTTACACACAACTGGGTTTCTCCTCTGACTCCAACACCGCATCGTAAACACGGTTTCGGTTCTAGACTCCCTCTACGATAGCTTTGCATATGTTGGCCACAAAATTCATTCACGCATGATTTATTACAAGGGGTTGAAAATCCAATCATAAGCCATCGGCATCGGTTGTTTGTTTGAATCATTATATATATAATTAAAGTTTAACTAAACATATAATTGCTTTAAATATAGTATGGAGGAATTTGAAAGATTATCCACAATTGAACCTTCCACCGCAAGATTTGATCTTGATAAATTACCAAAATCTGAGTTTAATTTTTCGATGCAAGACCTGGCTTTGATAAATAGTGATATAACCGATCGTATCCGTGAAGCCAAGAAAGAATTTCGCAATGATGGCGCGGCTCAAACTTGGTCGACATTCAGGATTATGAACGACAACACCGCTGGTGTTGTTGTTGACACTAGAATGAGTGACGAACGAGGTAAAAATATTATTAACTATCTAGACAATCAGCGATATATTATTTTAGTAAAATTTATTGTTCAGACAGATGATGATACTTGGATTATTCGTAACAAACGTGAACCTGTACGACTTCATACTGGAAATAATACTGTTACATTAAATAACAAATCCAAACCAGGAATACTGACCGGTATTGATAAACAGTATTATGAACGAGCGTATCCTGTCACGGCGGTTATATATGCGATATATCCGCTAAATGATAAACCTAGTGTTGGGGATCTCAAACCAATGAAATTGTCAAGGATACTAAACTGTGTAGCTGAGCGAGTTATGGAACATTTCTCAAAAGCAATACGCGGAAACGGTTTAACAGATATAAGACGTATAAAAATAAATGAGTGGGCAGAAACAGTTAAAGATACCGGAGCATCTATCAGCGACGTTGCTAAGCTAGAAAAAAAATTAAAATTTCTAATAACAGTAAAAACAGTAACCGGAGAAATTATATATAAGTCAAAATACCCATCAAGAGGAGCTCCAATAACAATCATTGATCATAACGCACATGCATGGACTGATGCTGTAACAATATTTCCACGAGATAGGACAGTTAAATTTTATAGCGATTATATATTTGATGCTATCAGCGATATCAGTAAGAGTGATCCTGTATCTATTTGGTTATTTCAGAGTTCAGAATCCGCATATTACGATCAATTTGTAAAACCTAACGGAGATATTTACCGTAGAGAATCTCTCCATGAAGAACTGAAGAATCTTGCACAACGCCTTTGGCGTGAATATAATTCTGACAACGTTGAAGTTGAACAATTACTAAATAATTGTTTTACATTTCCATCAGTTGCTGCTCACTTTGCTCAGGAGAAAAATTCATGGAAACCGACACGATCAGAATTCCTTGAAGATGTTCAGAAAAGTTGTGTCGAATACGGACATGGCGGATTATGGAATACCAAATACGATCATCGTAAAGTTATATCCGTTGATATGGTTGCGTGTTATCCTGGAAGTTTTCTTGGATACGGAGAATGTTCTGAATATTTCAAAAGATTCGGACATCCGACACATGAAATGACAAGAGTTGCGATAAATGGACCATTACCTGATTTTGATTTAACTGGATTCGCTTGTGTAAAATCATTTAAGTTCCGTAGTAATCTTCATCCAATCGTTTATGCGTGGTTTGGTAGACATTTCTCAGAAAAATATTGGGTTCCAACGGTGCTATTATGATACATGCTTGATGCTGAAATTTTAATATCGTTGATGGTCAGTGAAGCTATTATATCATATCATCCGCAGAAACAAGTTTGGTTACCACAACAAAAGAAACATTCATCGACAGATCCAGATGAAGATTGGGATAAAATTGATTATGAAAATAAAGATGCAAAAGATCTCGGTAGAAAAATAATCGGTAAATTTACTCAAGGAGGATTATATATATGATCATAAACTACATTGTACAAGATTAATCATGGACGATGCTGAATTAGATTTTATAATTACTGATACAACGAACAAAAGAACATTTGTAAGCAGAAGTAATGCCTATTTGTCAGACGGAATTAAATTAGGTACAATCGTAAGTTATATCGATGGTGAGTCACCGCAATTTACTCATTTAAGATCTTCTATGCTCGCTTACATTTCTATAAATTTATTATCGATGATAAATAGATTTCCTTGTTACGCTGTCAGAGTTGCTACGGATTCATTTTATATAAATAACGAATATGTGGATTTGGTAAAACCGTTACTTGGTATCGGTGAATGGGGATCATGGCGAATAAAACAAGAAAGTATACTTGACTATTCTGAATCAGCCGACGTTGATATGAAGAAATATACTACGGTAATGACAATCAAATACCAGTATCAGCATCACCATCTGTATTTGATCCCGTGGCTAGACATAAAACCATTTATCTCAATGGACCTGGAGGTTCTGGTAAAACAACATGTGCCATTGAATTATTTCGGAGTTTAGATATGATTGTGCTGACACCTACGCACAGACTATCAAGAGAAATAAAACAACGAGGAGTAAAATCATGTACATATCATAGTTTCTTCAGATGGTGTGGAGATACATGGACACCTGAGCGAATGGGTGAGAAATATATTCCCAAAATCATCATCTGGGATGAGATTTGTACGGTGTCGTTAGAAACACTAAAAATATTTCTTGATTGGTTACTGACAAAAAATACTGCTGTGATTATGTGTGGAAATCATGGTCAACCACCACCTTTTGTCGGACAATCTCCACACGAGTGGTTAAAATCATTTGGGGATTATTATGAAGAAATAAATGATGATCATAGAGCCATTGATGAACCTCTGAAAGAATTTAAAAGATTACTCAGACTACAGCCAGATAAAATACCATGTGAGATAATGCGTGAAATAATTCCAGAAACTCCTGTGAACGATTTTTGGAATTTATGGAGACCAAATGATTTAATAGTTGCGAGTAGAAAAATAGTTCGTGATGAATTGCAAGAGAAATTATTTCTGTTACACAAGGAAAGATTTCCAACGTTACCTGTACCATTATGTTATCGCCCAGCGGATACTCGACGACAGAATATTGAAGTTGAAATTCCGGGAAGAAATAAAAAAACAAAATCTTGTGTTAAATGATATTGTTTTGGTTGATGTTGATGTTGTTGAAAGAGCGTTGAGTATGAATAACTCACCGTGGAAATTAGGATATGCTATAACAATTCATTAGTCACAAGGACTAACTATTACTGATACAAATATTTGGATTGTCGATGATAGAATAGAATGGTCAAATTTAGTTTATCTAGCAGTATCTCGAGCCAGGAGAATATCTCAACTGCACAGAGTTGTCATAGACTCCACAGAAAATAATAATCAAACTGTTAGTGTTGAAGTAATAAGAAAAAAACTATTTGGTTATAAGCAATGTGACAAAAAAAATAATCGCGATTTTGATATTGATACTGAATTTATTATGACACTAAAACAAGACAGAATAATCGTTGTGTAATTTGTAACTGCCACATGTTGTGGGAATATTCGAGTAATAATCCAAGACAATTTACCGTGGATAGAATTAATAGTGATCTTGATCATACACGTGATAATGTCACATTGACATGTCTTGAATGTAATCGACGCAGGGGCGCTAGTTTACAAAAGTGAACGTGGTGGTAATTGTGTGTCCTCAGGAATTACTTGTAATTATTCACGTACAAATCCACGTTAAGGAGCAGTTGAATCTAATCTGTAGATGGCGGATCTACCCGTAGATCTAACCACTCTAGAAATTTTATGTGTTGTCACACTCCAGATAGGATCAGTTGCTCTTTTTTTACCCCCTTCAAGTTCACCAGGTTCATATAAATACCTTACAGTCACATTACCTAACACTGGTTGTTTTGAAAAGTCACGTCGTTGTCCGTAACCATCGCTACGGGGTATATGTTTTTTTTTTTTGTAATTGCATTAATAGGTTTCATAGAAGTTGCACAAGTAATTTCATTATTTAACGCAGCTATAACACTTGGTAATCTTGCAACCCATTCGCGAGATCTTGTATCTGCCTGAATTATTTCCTTCGCATACTGGTATCCAAATAACCGCTCAGCGAGTGTTCGATTAAATCGTTCAACTATTGCCTGATCACGATGAATTGCGATGTGTCCTTTTCTTATTTTGACATTATGTTTTTTCATCAGCGATGATACTGCACCAAGAAATTCTTTGCCAGGATTAACTTGTAGCAACTGTGGCCATCGTAGACCACCTTGTGGTCCGGATCCTCGTTGATAAATTCGTTCAAACGCAAATGCAACTTCAGATGCTGTCTTTGTTGATAATGGTTCTGCTTCTTTATATCTACTTGCAACGTCAACGACAGTTAACGTGTATTTGTATGTGCGTGATTTACGTCCACGTGTTTTAATGGTATTGTGCGGTAAAAACAAAATATCTGCTTGATGAACTTCATTGGGGACGCTGACATCAAAGTACGCGTTCTGAATTTTTTTAGGTGGTGGTAGATATATTTGCCATATTGTCTGTCGTGCTAACCATGCTGCAGCAACAGCACGTGAGACTTGCTGCTTCAGCAAGTTTACTAATCGCTGCTTTGCCCTTCCAATATCCTCTCGGGGAATAATAAATGGATTCCATTATAATAATCATATAATTAATTACCCAGCCCCTAGCATTATTTTACCTTTCATAGCAGTTTTTACTAGAAAACTAGCGAGTTTTTCTCTGAGAGATTTATCAGGTATAGAATTTAACGCATGAATCAGTTTCACGTCTGCGAGATGTCGTTGTTGTAAATCTTTACTTTTATACACAACATCATGAATGTGACACGCTTGATCAATCTCGTTTACTGGATACTCTCCAGGTCGCGGTTGATCTTGATCATCAAGTCGGATATCAAGTCGAGTTCCAGGACCACAATAATTATATCCTGGTAAGTGTTTTTCCCCGGGATATTTCGCCCATGGAACCCCTGGTAATTTTCCCAACGAAGCAGCGATATCACCTCCCATCGCTGTGTTTGAAATGAATTTGTATTTTTTTTGGTGCCACACTTTTCACACTTACCTGTCAGTGCGCGTTTTTTATTTTTTGTTATTATTGTTGTTAATCGAGTGGTGGACGTGGCTGCCCTGCATCGAACACAATATAAATTCATATTTTTTATCATATGGACATAATTGACTTTTCGGCGACACGAAAACAAGAGCCAGTAAAACATCACCCAGCGCTACCGAATTCTATCAGAATGATAATAATAGGTCCATCTGGATCAGGCAAAACACAATTATTGCTTAATCTGATAATGAGATGGCTCAAGTGGGATAAATTATATTTAGTAGCTCCATCTGTAGATGACCAGCGATGCTATGAAGTACTTAAGGATTTTACTGAAAATGCAAAATTGTTAAATGAAGACAGTGACGTTATTGACTTTATAACTGATATTGATGAAGCGCCATCTGTAGATGACCTGGATGGAAGTATTAATAATTTAGTAGTATACGATGATGTCATGCTGGACAAACAATAAAATCCAGCTAGGATATTTTCTCGAGGTAGACATAAAAATACAGACGTGATTTATGTTACACAGCGTTACACGATATCTACCTAAAGTAATCAGAGATAACTGTAATATTTTAGTTGTGTTTAACGGAGTTGATAATCATACGCTGCAAAATATTTATTATACTTGGTGTTCAGGGGACATGGATATTTATCATATGGATATAATTGACTATATAAGAGTTCAAACACTTTTTTTCAAAAGCACAAGCTACCCCGTTTGGTTTTATAACAATAAATTTACATGATCCGAGGTCAAGATATCGTAACGGACTTGATACAATATTTGGATAAAAACCACAGCAGCAGGGAGGGTGCGACCAACAAAAGTGACCAACACGTAAATAATACACTTAAAAATGAAATACAAAAATTATTATTGATGACTTCGTCATCGGTAACATAGCAAGCTAACCCAACAGGGTTGCCTACGAGGCAAAGTTAGAGGTGCTGGTTTAACGTTATTGACGTTGAGATTTCATTTTCGTACGAAGCTCTATTTTTCAACGATGAGGTCTCAGACAAAGTGGTCTGTTCACCCTCTCTGCTGCTACACAAAGGCTTTTTGATAGATCTCCCTTTCTGTAATCTTTGTTTTTGTTTGTTTTTATTTTATGAGTCAATGGCAGTTTTCTCTCCACCTATGAGACATGTTCAAATCAACATGTGTGACTTCCAAATAAATGTAATAGTTGCCTTTCCAGATTTTTTCTCTCCAAGAATTGGGATATTACTTACAATACTTACACACAGATTATTGAAACCTTTTAAGAAGCTTATTGTCTCTTTGATGTTCAAAATGTTTTATCAATGGATGCCTTTTCTAGAAAATGCTACATAAAATATCTTAAGTATTCCTGTAAGGTCAGACTGGTTCCCTGACCAGTTCCACTTAGTCTGATATGAAACCCAGATCAGCATCAACATGGACAAACTAGTATCTGGGTTTGACTGCAGTAATCTATTTTTGTAACTTTTGCTATTATTCAAATAGTCCGAAAATTAAGAGTCATTTCATTAAGACTCAAGGTGAAATCATAATGGGTTGATTTGTTTGTTTTCATGTGTATCAATTTGTTGTACAAGTTTGATGTTTTTAGATTTAGGTTCTTTCTTTCTTTCTTTGTGAAAAATATTTTTCATCATACACACATTCTATTGTCTCCTATTATTTTGTAAAGAAATTTACATTCATGCACTTTTTCACATAAAAGTAACTTTTGCATGAAGATTTTACTATCTACAGTAAAACACTGATTGTCTGAAGATTGATAATCCAGATTATTTGCTCATACTACTACTGTGTCCTCCAAAATTTGGATAAAATATGAACATATTATAAATTAAACTATTTTGCTGATGACAATATCAACATAAAACTTAAACAGAAATCAGAAACAAACACATCTGAATACAATCTGATATAATGATAGTTACAATGGTATTATGAATAATTATCTTTTCATGAAAAATAAATGTAATTAGGAGCAAGGGAGGGGGAGATACAAAGAGAGAAAATTTATTCTTACGTCCAATTATTGCTCAGTGAGTGCTGCTTTAAAAACAAATTATTTGTCTTACGATATACTCATTTTTTTTCTCGATTAACTTTATATTATCAAAACCATACAGTATGGAGAAATACTGCATGACATGTCTAAAAATAGTATCATGTGTTAGGAACTGTTTTTTATTGTAATGTACACTCATGTAAGTAGATGTCTGTGGATGAACTAAACATGATGCTTAAACCATTTACAAAATAGAGAAGATGAAGCTGACGATGTGGATGAGTATATTGAATCTAAAAAAAGAAACTTTCAACCAAGCGAATGACCTAATGTGATATCTGCAATGTCCAGCGAAAGCTGTATGAGAACAAATGTGAGATATGTAGTACTGAAAATATCTTTGTGATGATACTTGTTTAGCAGAAATGTTCTTGATGATTCACCAATCCAGTTGTTCACACTATAAACCGTGCTATCCAGAATCAATTAAAAAAATAGCATAGAAGGGAATATAAAGGCCAAAAGTTATATCAGAGATGCCCCATTTTACAGGCCAGTCCAAGAGCTAAATAAAAAAATTATGCAACTGAACAAGGCGAGTTTTACTTAAAAAAAAGCAACAGCCTCAAAGCCAATAAGCCAAGATGATGAAGAAGCTTTATTTCTGCTAGTGAAATCATGCTCTGACACCTCAGCTGCTTTGCAATTTTCCCCATTTATTCAATTGAGAAAATGTTTGGATTCATAGTACAAGTCATATGGGTCATGTATCTGTGGTCCCTCCAGCAAAGAGCATGCAAGTGACTGGGCATAAAAATATGTCATCTAAAGTTGGTAATAACAATACCAATAAATGTACTTACCTTTCTGCATCATGAATTTCTTCAAAATGTACTTTCTCAGTTATTTCTCTTAATTAGAATTACATGGATTCTTAAAATTGATCCACATTGCTAAATTGTACTGCAATCTAAACTACATTTCCAACAGAAATAACGTGTAAAAGGATAATTTACTGCACTCCAAACAAAATAAATTTTATATTCCCTAACAATGTAATCCTGCATCTTCTTGAGACTGAATTTCAAATAAAAGAATTTCATATATTTTCCGCCTTACGATTCCAAACTATCAGTGACAGTACAGAAACACATGTGCAATTTGCTTCCAGGCCAGTCCCTCCATCCACTCGTAAACTGTACAGAATTGATCCAGCTAATAACTCTAGTCCATAAGCAGAATTTAGTTGGATGGACAGAAAAACAAAATCCCTCCCTTCCAGTCCAACTGGAAAAGTTGTTCCAAGGTGCAGTCATTCACAATATAACTCAAAATTCTAATTTTAAGCAAATTAAAATGTGATTTCCTTTTTAAATGAATGACTGAGAGGGCAGTTTGCTATCAAGTTCAAATGATAATATGCAGAGCTATGTGCACATGAATACTGTTATCGTGTATTTGTTTGTGTATTTACTTTGGAATCTAGCAGAAGTTCAATCACTTTGTTTTTTGTAGTGTGTTCTTTTTTAATTTCAGCCTTCGGTGGAAAAGCAAAATGAGTATATAATAAAAAGGTTACCACATCTGTACAGGAAAATATGAACTAGCTTTTCTAAGCTATAATGCATTCCTAACATTGTGCAGTATAGCTCAGAAAAACTCATTCATATTTTCCTATACATATTTTCCTATACATATGCAGTAATATATAAAAAAAGAAATCCCAAGCTAATCAAGCATAAATGTGTATGCGTGTGTGTGTGTGTGTGTGTGTGACTTGGATTTTAATGTAGCTTTAACAATTTTTCATGTAGCATGGAGGCAGATGCTCTAACCACTTAAGCCACTGGAGCGGTCAATCGAGCATAATTAAAGACTCGCTAAATGAGTAGTGGATTCATAAGTCCAAGCATATGTAATTAACTCCCGATTAGCAATCAATGGTGAATTTACATGTGATAAAAGTCAACTACCTATTAGCACCGACATGAGATAGAATCCATTATCATTTGATTTTACCTTGATCAAAGTCCTTTAACGCTTATGTTTACAAGATCACATATAAAATGATAGCATCTGTCACATCTGCTTTGTTATTCAATCATGGATAGTCAGAGTAAATTTCTGATGGCAGTCAAACATGGTTGTAAAACCTTATCATGAATTTTGGTATTTATTTAAAGTATCTGAACAATACTTTTTATTGTTTCTACTTTTTCCTCCCTTAAACTTGTTAAATGTCTGCAAAATGTTAATATTTACTGACTGACACATAAACAGTTCAACATACAATTATTCAACCCATTTAATCTAGATATTTCCATTCAAAGATCTACTTTTCCACCCAAATTTGATCATTCAGATGACTGAATATCCAGAAAAAATCTATATCCCTGATGGGCTGGATTAATCAACTTTTTACCAGACTTGCTATTTAACAGATATAAATTCTACATTTAAACTTTACTTTTTTAATGCATGAAGAAAGTATTTATGATGCTTTTTACAACTTATGTGAAGAAATAATTGTTTTTGTCAAGAAATCAGTCTTCAAAAAGATTGCATCATTGGCTCCTCATGCAAATAAATGTGCTTTCACTTTAATGGAAACCTTAAGTGGCTGATGAAAGAGACAACAAAAGATCAAATATTAACTAATAACTAGGCAAGATACAAAATGAGCCACCTGGGTCTAATACCATATTGCATACCTATCATCTGTCATATTCCACCAAATACCAGGGATATCTAATGTACATTTCTTGATATTCATTAATGGACTGTCCTGTCCTCATGAAGCACAAATGAAACCTTCGGCAAATCAATACAACTGGTACACTGGAATTGGCTGGTAAAGACAGATTGGTACTAACCTAAGTCTGCCTAAATAAACTTAATGAAAGAGTCAATCTGTCTATCATTTAGAAGATTCATCACTTCTTATCAGCCAGACTTTGTGAATATTAATAAAACAATACTGTGTGCATAAAGCTGTGAAAACATCATTACTAAGATCATAATTATACCAGTATCATTAACAATACAAATTGTCAGTATTAAAACATAAATATCTGAAGATTCTTCTGATTGCCTAGATGACTATGTTATGAACACTATGATTTTTCCAACTGCCTTGATGACTAATGTTAAGAACACCATGAAGATTTTTCTGACTACCTAGATGGCTAATGTTGTGAACACTATGATTTTTTCTGACTGCCAAGATGACTGTTATGAACACTATTATTTTTCCAATTGCCTTGATGACTAATGTTATAAACAACAGGAAGATTTTTCTGACTGCCTAGATGACTAATGTTGTGAACATGATGAAGATTTTTCTGACTGCCGAGATGACTAATGTTGTGAAAACTATGACGATTTTTCCGACTGCCTAGATGACTAATGTTGTGAACACAATAAAGATTTTTCTGACTGCATAGATGACTAATGTTATGAACACTGAAGATTTTTCCGACTGCCTAGATGACTAATGTTATGAACAGTATTTTTCCAACTACCTAGATGACTAATGATGTGAACACTATGAAGATTTTTCTGACTGCCTAGATGACTGATGATATTGACAATGAAGATTTTTCTGGCCGCCAATACATCTAATTTTGTGAACACTATGAAGATTGTTCTGACTGTCAATATGGCAAATGTTGTGAACACTGAAGACTGTTCTCACTGCCAAGGTGACTAAGTTATGAACATTATACTGTACTCTAAACTGGATGATGCTGATAATGACAAATGGCTACAACAATAGTTTTGATGATAAATTTAAGTATATTTTACCAACCAATCATGAAACAGGGTTTTTATCTTTATGATGATCAAAAACAGACCAATTCCAATCTTAGCCTAGAGGAATGTATGAGTAGACAAAAATCACTGGCTTAAAGATACAATAAACAAAATTACAGTAACAAGACCTATACAACTATCTAGTCAATGTTTTTATTTCATTTTTATGTTAATTCACAAGTACATAGCAAAGTTAGAGACAGGAAAGTATTTTTTATCACAGATATCAACTGAAGCTTTGATAATGTACAAAAATCCTTATTTGATGACCTGATCAACATGATATATATATATAATGCACTGAAGTTACAGTATTTCATTTATTACAATGATCAATGTGATATATATAATGCACTTAGGTTACAGTATTTCATTTATTATAATGATCAATGTGATAGATATAATGTACTTAGATTACAGTATTTCATTTATCACAAATCCAGGGGAAAGTCTTGTTATATGTTTGAAAATTTGAGGGTAGGGTGGGATGGAGCTGGGTAACCTTATCAGGAGAAGAAAAAAAAATTCTTGTAAGAATCTTTTGCCGAAATTTTGTAAAATGTATGGAATAAACTTACTGTAGAGAATGCATTTAGTGAAAACAAATTGTTATATATGGATTATGTAATTAGAAACAAAGTAGTTCATTATCAACCAGGCCTTACTTTTACCAGTACAAATCAAGATTTAAGACAATTAGCTGGTTAATTTTAAGTCAGACTTCAATTTCAGCCAATCAGGTCATCACTGGATTCTAAATTTAAATTATTGAGCCTCAACTAAAATTCACCTGTTGAAATTCTGGCTTGATTTAGATTTCTTCCAGATTCTTAAAAGTTCTCCTCATCCTGTCAAAACATTGTGAATATGGTTGCCATTTTTGGTTTCCATCAATGTACAAATTACTACAATGACAGTCAGTTTTGTCTAGCTGAGAATAAAGTAAATATACTTCACGCAAAATGCTCGTATACTTTACATCTGCATAGTTTCAAAGGTACTTGAATCAAACAGTAAAAGGAATGTAATCATGTTAAATACATGAGTAAAGGTTGACTGCAAAACTGAAGAAAAAAAATTATATGCGCAAAAAGGAAAAATTCCAAGTGTGCCAAACATTTCCGTATGCAGGTGACGTATGAGTCAAGGATAATATAAAAGAAAAAAAATCATATAATTTTCATTATTCACCTAAATGCATCCAAAATCATGTCTCTGACATATCATCACATTGTGTTTTTGTATGCAAATATAATTAGCAATTTCTGCAACAAAGGATCAGAATGGTAGCTTAGAAACATTTGCCTGTACACCTAAGAAAATCATGATTTGTATACATCAATCTCATTAGATTCAAAAGGTGCATTTTCTAAACTTCCAGACTGTGCATGCCACTCTCTCTTTGTCCACTTAGATGTCTAATCTAATGTCTTCTTTATTTCTTTTTGTCAGCACTGTTGCCCCTATTGTTTTGAGTAGGACTTTTTAGTTGGTTTATCTGTCCAGAGGCACTTTTGCTGGGTCCCTTCACAGATATTGGTTTATCACCAGTATTGAGTTGATCTTCAGAAGCATTAGGCGTAGGTTTGTCCCAGTCTGGCATTTTCTTTCCCCAGAAATCACTGATACGAGATGAAATGTCACAATTCTCCTCACGCCACTCTCTCTGCCACTGCCGTAACTCTTGCACCTCTGGGTCCCTTCGAACCTGCCAAGTTGAGTTTCACTGTTCAGAAATCTTATTTATTGTAAAAAAGCACTCTAAATAACCTGATAAGTTGAGTTTCACTGTTCAGAAATCTTATTTATTGTCAAAAAGCACTTTAAATAACCTGACAAGCTGAGTTTCACTTTTCATAAATCTTATTTTATTGTAAAAAAGCACTTTAAATAACCAATAGAGAGAAGTTTATACCAGAATAGGCCTTTTACTCAAACTATTTAACATCTGTGATCTTAATATACAGCAGACATGAATGTAATCAATGTAAAACACTGATGGAAGAATGGGAAATTTTTTATGAATATGCAAAATATACCTTCTGTCAAAAACCAAACTTTTGGTTATTTATAGTGATGACAGAAACATTAAAATGAATTTTTATTCTAATTGGTTTATAATGGTGAATTCATGTGACAGATGAATAAAAGTCATTTCAGAGCTTCAATTTATGTCTTTATGAAGAAATGAAACCTAAAATAGGTTACCTGCATCTCAAAAGTACTGTCTTTACCCATTTCTGATATTTCATTATAATGTATGTCAGTGTGTGGTAACTTTTAATGGAAAAAGGACAAGGTAAAAATCAGACAAATAGTATCAAATGACAATTCCAAAAAAAAAATAAAAGCAATCTAAAAATAACAGCAGTATAAAGAAGTATAATTTGGCTGTACATCTTAGTTAAAATGAGAAGGTTTATCTTATGATGAGAAAGGTAGCACATGTGTGGGAATTTCCCGTTTCTTAAACCCATCCAGCTACCTATCTTAGTGTGTGTGTGTGTGTCTATATATATATATATATATATATATATATATATATATATATATATATATATATATATATATATATATA